>WSXT02166745.1:0-23788 GCA_011762715.2 Neuroterus valhalla | reverse complement strand
CAATCTCTCAAAGTTTCAACCCAAAATATTATTTACTTTGGAAATAAGAAGTCGGAGAAAAAATACATTACAAGGTCGAATTTCGACTACGTCATAGACTACCATTTGCCCTTAAGGGTGTAAAGTAATTAAATCTGCCAAAAATTAATTTACAATTTTCAGCGACTTTTGATGATGTCCTTGAATAGTAATAACTTCTTCAATTTTTGGGTTTTAAAGTATCTATTTTAGTTACATGCGAAGAATAATTTAAATCTGTTTGTTATTGAAGAAACTTCTCGTTTTGTAGGAGAACTCCAGCCGTTGGGAAGTGTTTCAAATTAAGTTTCAATTCATCTTTTGTTGATCATTACAGTTAAAAGAAAACTTTCCTTTGAGACTACTAATTATTCTATAGACTGCAATACAAAAACTTCAATATTGTGTATAATTTCATAAAATTGTAATTTATTTTCAGCTTAAAACATGAGTCACAGGTTTTAAGTTACACGTGTATGTTAGCATGTATAATATATATTTCATAATTATGAAATGTTGTTGTGAAATAGTTAAATCTAACAAGAAGAAATAAAAAATTTGAGGGTATTAAGCGAAGATGAAAATCTTGGAATCTCCTTGAATGTTTCATGATATCCTTGAATTTAAATAACAAATTTAATTCTTTGCTTCGAAAATATTCAGTTTAGTCAAATGCAAAGAGTAATTTACATATATTAGTTCATTATAAAAAAGAAATCTCGTTTAGAAGAACAAATCCAACTGTTTAAAACTTTTCAACTAAAGTTATAATCCATCAGTTGTTGATTATTATAGTCCTAAGATATATTTTTGGAGACTACACTAATTATTTCATAGACTGCAATACACGAACTTAGATATTGTGTATAATCTTATGAGATTTGAATTTCTTTTCTGCTTGAAATACGAGGTGCGATTTTTGAATAACACTTTTATATGTTCGTATATATAATACATTATCCGATAATTCAAAAATGTTGTGAAAAAGTCAAGGCTGACAAAAAGTATTTCTCAATTTTCAGGGCTTTCAACGTTTGAAACCTGGAAATCTTCTTGAATTTTTGATGATATCCTTCAGTTTCAATAACTTTTTCAATTCTCTTCTTTATGAATATTTGATTAAGTTAAATTGCGGAAGGTAATTCAAATCTGTTAGTCCTATAAAAAAGGAACTTCTCGTTTGGAAGAAGATATCCAGCAGTTGAAAAGTGCTTCAAAATGAAGTTATAATTGACATTTTGTTGATTACTATAGTTATAAGATAACTTTCTTCTGAGAATCTACTAGTTATATATGTACACCCATATATGTTCGCAAAAGAATAAAGAATTTCTTCATTTATGCTTCTGGTTTGATAACAAATTTTTCAACTATAAATGAATGCAATAACTCATTTGTAACGTGTAACAGTGATTCAATATTTAGCTGCGCAAAAAAGTCGACGTGGAAAAATGGTCTTTCTTGATCTGTGAAACTTGGATAAAACCTTGAAATTTGTTCCTTAGAATCGCAAGACACCCAAATGTCATCCTTGAGGGTCTATATAATTCCCTACTGATTGTTATATACAATAATATTTCTGTTCATAATCGTTTATATTTAAACTTAGGATTGGTCAGATGAAGACGAAGTAAAAGGCGTCGATTCGCCAAAAGATCAGTTAGGAGTTCCTTTATCGAGTAAAGATTTGATTCCTATCGAGGGTGAAAATGCTGAAAATACGCTGCATAAATTAGATAAATGTATAACTGACGAACTTGAATCCAGAAATTGGCTTGCAATTAACGTTCAACATTCTTGGTGGAATGAACTGGATTGGCACCATCACGAAAACACGAGTAGAGTTCCGAATGCGACCCTCTGTGAATTTTGGTAAGATAAAGGGAAAAAACACCAAACTTATCCTGTTTGAAAAAATCAAATATTTGCTGGAATAATTTGATCCTTTCTAGGCGAAAGAATACTCTAAAAAATCCTCACATAATTAGTACCATCAGCGAATATCAAGCTTGCAGAGAATTATTGTGGATGTTTCTTGTGCAAGAGCCAATGGCAATATTTCAGAGTCAAAATGCTCTGGAATTCTCTATCCGGGATAATATATCGATACCAAGCTTGACTGCCGTGAGTTGAATCATAAATAAAATTTTAACTAAACACTTAAAAAAGATGTGCATGATCGCAATTCCATTATTTTACAGGCATCCTTCAAAAGTATTCTCGTAGCTTATTGCGAATACTTCGGAATGATTCGTGAACTCGAAGAATTTGGAGAAAAAATATATTCTCGGGATAATGAATCTGAAGAAGTTCAAAATCGTCCTTTGACTTATGAAGCTTACAACGCTGCAGTGCAGCAGTATTTGCTTAGAATGAAAGAAGAAGTCGTAAAAACAGAGCAAAAATTCATGGCACAAGGTAAGATTATAATTTCCTCCGTGAATGAAAGGGCGATCATCTTTTCCTCCACGACTACCTGGTGTCTCTTCTCCTTCCAGTGGACGCAACCCCTCAGCTGCCTCGAGAATGCTCTCCATACGGCTCCTCCTACGATTTTCGGTCCCTTGCGAGACAGTAGCCTCCAAATATATTTCCCATAATGGCATAATCCCATAATCACTCTCGCTTTTGAAATTGAAAAAGTAGGATAACTTTAAATTGGAAATATATATTCAAAGATAGAAAATTGTACTCTTTATATAAAGAGCACAATTTTTCATCGTTTCACAGATTTATTAGGAAATGGTCTTCGAGAAAGGAAGAGCTACGCAAAACAATCTAGTAACTATCTTAGTGAACCTTCATGAATTTGAAAGTCTACCATTGTGGACGTTCAAATTTGAGCATATTTGACTATCAACGCAATTGAACAACTTTTGAATTATTTTGAGTCGATAAAAATATGTAAAACTTCTCAACTGATGAAGAAAATTAAAGAATCTAAGTAAATAATCGAATATTAGTTTTCTAATAATAATTTTATCTCGTTCTAAGATTCCATGGAATTGGAACAGATTCAGAAGAATTTCATTTATTATCAATATTTAACATGATTTTTATTCAATTCAATTTATTCTCCATGTATTCCCATTATATCCATCTCGGGTTTTTACATATAGATCATTTTTATTTACAATTAGTTCCTGGATATGGATTATTGAAATGAATTAAGCATTCTATTCCTAAGCATTCATTAGAAAGAAGAGAATGTACAGTTTGCAAACATTGAATCTGAAATTTCAGAATTTCTAACGTTGTCGATTTGGAATAATTTAAACTTTTATCATTCTAAAGTCAGTGTAAGAATGTTCTTATCTGAAAATGATAAAATTTCA
Organism: Neuroterus valhalla; assembly: GCA_011762715.2. NCBI lineage: Eukaryota > Metazoa > Arthropoda > Insecta > Hymenoptera > Cynipidae > Neuroterus > Neuroterus valhalla. Next base: position 20,435 of record WSXT02166745.1, on the reverse strand, counting down.
ATTATTTTCCATATGAAATTGTCCCTTTTAAAGGTTTTTTAATTTTATCCATTCCATCAATTTTAAATTTCAATTGTCCTATCATCTCTTTTTTTTAATGATTCAATTTTGAACGTTTTTTTTTTCAAGAATTATTCCGAATCATTTTCTTCTAATTTGAAATTTTCTCTAGTTTGAAAATTTTTTGATAATAAATTATTGAATGCTGGAAGTTCCTAATTTAAAATTATGGAAAACTTCATAACTTCATGGATCATTCAAAATTTTTAGATTTTGACAAATTTTTAGTCCAATTTCTTCAATTAAATTTTTCTTTTAATTGGAACTTACTTCATTTGAAAAAGTCTTATTTCCATGATTATAATCTTAAATTATTTGATTTTAAACGCTCCGACTCAAAAATTATATATACATAATTTCAATTCCTATCATTTTGAAATTATATACTCTCTTTTCAAAAGTGTTCAATTTCAGACTCTTCAAATTTAGGAATCAGAAATATACATCGAAATAATCCATTTTTCATTTCTCTCGATTAGAACTCATTCGATTTAAAATTCTCTCGATTTAAAATTATTTAAATGAGAGTAGTTGCAGTTTCGAAATTAATCTGAAACTATTCAAATCTCAACATTGCAAATTTGTAAGTACCCCAAACTGTTTTATTTGGAAGATTTTCAATACCAAGTTATGGAACTTTAAATATTTTTGAATGGAAAGTGTACTCATTTCCACATTTTAATCCGGTATCAAATTTGAAAGTTCATTTATTAGAATGACTTCCCGTTGCAGCTGGCGCTTTTTTACTCCTGTTTTTTTTTATTTTTCAAATAAGTTCGTTTAAATTATTGAAAGTTTATAAAATCATTTTTAAATTGTTCAACCCCAGTTGAAACAGAAGCCCTAATGATTTATGTATAATATGAATATGTTTTCAAATTGGAAATCATGAAAATTGAAATTATTTTGCATTAAAAGTTATCAGAATCATACTAGAATTAAGAGAATTGCTATGTTACGTTTTACCAATAGAATGATTCTCTCAGTTGAATAATTTCAAATTGATTTTTATATTCATAGGGTCTGAAATTGAACATTTCTGAAGAGAGTATATAATTTCGAAATGATAGGAATTGAAATTATGTATTTAGCTCAAAGCGTCATAAGTTCGAAAATATAGCCATTAGATTAAAGAATGAAATTTCGCGTTTGAAGTAAAATAATTGGACATTGAAAGTGTCAACTTTTCCAAATGGGAAGCCCTTAGAATTAGAAAAATTAAAAAAATTTGAATGTTGGGAATAATAGGAATCATAGAATTTTCAGCTCAAAGTTTAGAAATAGGACACTACGCATTCAAAGTCTTTCAATCTGAAATTGAATATGCTCCAGTTAATATTTGTCAAAAATTAACATTTCGGAATTTACCTTTGGATTATAAACTCTTGAAATTTTTTTTTTTACGTTCAAGATTGTGTAATTTTATATTCAAAGTTTGGAAAAGCATATTACAAAATTTTAATTTTGATATGTTCAAGTTGAAAGCTTTCAAAATTAAATAATTTCATAATAAAATATTAGAATTCAGAATATTTATATTTAGGTTCAAAAAATAATACAATTTTAAATGGAAAGTAATTTAAGTTGTAATATTTTCAAATAAAAACGTTAAAAATTAAACCCTTTTGAATGAAAAGCTTCAAAAATCAGGTAATTAAAAATTGGTAAGATGTTTAAAATTCAACAATTTCCTATTCAAACCTTTAAAAAGGACAATCTCCTATGGAAAGTAATTGAAATTTAATGATTTTTAGATAAACATTCAGACTCCCAATTTGGATTTGGACTAGTTTGAATTAAAAAAGGTCAAAATGGAACATTTTTATACTGACTTTAGAATGATAAAAGTTTGAACTATTCCAATTCGAGAACGTTGGAAATTCTAAAATTTCAGATTCAATGTTTGAAATTTGTATATTCTCTACTTTCTAATGGATGATTAGGAATGGAATGCTTAATTCATTTCAATAATCCGAATTCGGGAACTTATTTCAAATAAAAATAATGCATACGTAAAAACCCCAGATGGATATAATGGGTGTACATGGAGAATAAATTGAATTGAATAATAATCATGTTAAATATTGATAATGAATGGTTCTCTAATTTTCTTCTTCAGTTGAGAAGTTATACATATTTTTATCGACTCAAAATAATTTTAAAAAAAACCCTAGACTTTTTCGATAACTGATGTTTTCTTAATAGAGAGTAATCAAATTTTAACGATATATTACAATCAAAGTGGGGGAAAAAAGTCAGAAGTCTCTCTTGTTGAGGTTAATTTATGTCGGCAGCCAAAAGATGTTGATTTTCGTTAATAGTCAAATATGTTTTAATTTGAACGTCCAAAATGGTAGACTTTCAAATTCAAGTAAGTTCACTAAGACAGTTACTAGATTGTTTTGCGTAGCTCTCCCATTTTCGAAGACCATTCCAAATAAATATGTGAAACGATGCAAAATTGTGCTCTTTAAATACAACATTAAAGGATTTTGGAAAATATTTGTGAAGGGGATTGTCTCCGCAAGGGACCGAACTGTGGAAAAGATGACTGCCCGAATGAAATTATAATAATTACTAATACTTCTTATATCGATTAATCGAACAATAAAACTTATTTTAGAGGGCTCTAATACATTTCTCACGATTTCGAAAGAGTTAAGAAAGCATTTGAATTTTGTCCGAATGCTCTACGAAATCCATCAATCGGTAACCTCAAATTGGGAAACCTGTTCGAATTGGATCCGAACTTCCAAACTCCTGTCGACTCTTTACTATGAGATGCAGAATTCCAGCAGTCGTGAGAGAACAAATATATGTGCAAATTTATATTTATCTAGTATTACGGTTTACTTAAATATAATTGACGTTTGGTTAAGCGAAGGTCGCCTCGAAGATTGGAGAGAAGAATTCATAGTTGTCAGGTACAAGAAATATTCATAGTAGCTAAATAATTTTTTGAATTAATATTCTCATTCAAAAAAGCTGTGGTTGCATTATTTAGAGAGAGGGAGAGAAGATCTCAAGAAGAAGGGAAGTTGTACAAACGATTTGCAGTAAGAGAATTAGATGAAAAATGTGCAAAGGATCCAATAATGCAACTTTTATTGCAAAAGGTTTGCCAAATGGGTCGTAGTATCGAACTGCTTGTTACTTTAGATCGTCTTTCTGATATGTGGGGTACCATGAACGATCGGAATGGCAAGTTAATTTTAAAGTTAATAGCTACAGAAACTAGTAATTTTTTTCAAAGAAAGAAGACGAATTTTCTGTTGAATAGTATATTTTGTTACAGCAAGAAAAGTGTCTTTGAACGAGGAATTTCGCAGGGAAGTTGTCTCCGAAACTTCGAAATATAATTTCCCTTCTTGTGATACGCTGGATATGGTAGTGTCAAGAGTGCAAACTTCTGTTTTATCTCGGGTCGTTGATCAGAGTATTTTGCATCAATCTCCAGTATCGGATAATCCATTTTTGATGAAGGCTTTCGAAAGTTTTTTGCCAATCGATGAAGCTCGAGCAGATAATGTTGATGAAACGGATTTGAGATCAGAGAGAAATAAAGATACGGAATCTTTTGTCAGGTATATAATCTCTTCTGAAAGTTCTTGTAATATTGTATTCAAATATCTTCTTTTGTCTAATGTGTCAACTACTTCAGATTTGAACTGATATCAAAGTCAATATTACCACTAAGGAAAGTTTTTGAAAATGCCCTTTCAAGAATTCTAGACTTCAGATACATCAGTGCTAGTAAATTAGTGAAAGAGATAATGATAAGGGAATATAAATTGGAGGGGAATCTTAAATTAATGAGAAGTGTTTACATGATGGAGAGAGGTCATATAATGAACAGATTCTGCAATCAGATGTTTAGCGAGGTGATTCTATTTATATTTAAATAAATTAAAAGTGGCCAAGTTTTTAAACAATAAAATGAATTGTATTTTGAAATAATAACTCGCAGATCGAGTCCAACATCGCGTGGAACAATTCCTACTTTTTATCCTGCATCTTAGAAGAAGTTATTTCAGAAGAGTGGCCAGATACAAGTTCTCGTTGGTCGATTACAGTGGATAATGTACGAACTCATCATGTACTGCATGCGGTGAATGGAATTTCTTTACATTATGCAATTGGTTGGCCTATTAATATGCTTCTAAATGAAGCAACACTGAGTAAATACAATAGTATATTCAGATTTGAATTGAAATTAAAGTGGGCCCTTTGGACACTAAACAATCTGAAATTTGCTGGTGAGTGTTTCTATCTTATTAATTCGGGTCCGAAGGATTGACCACTCTACTAAGATTTTAAGAGTTGTCAGCCCCTCTGTCTGGTTCATACATTCACTAACAGTAGTGAGTAGTAAATTATTATAAAGGTCTCATGTGGTTCCAATTTCCTTTTAAGACCTCGAAGGTTCAAAATCAAAAGAAGTAACGGACGCTTTGCAACATTTTCATATGCGAAGACTCGAGTGCTTAAGATTTTGGCTTTTACATGCCATTGGAGCAATTCATGTTTATCTATCAGGTCAAGTGCTTCACAGTTTGGGGAACGCTTTAGAAAGTGAATTAGCTCAGGCTGAAAATCTCGATTCGATAATTAAGAGTGCGTTTGTATTTTTTTAAATTAATTCAAATGTATATTAAGAAGTTGATTCAAATTTTATCTGAATGTTTGACTCTTCAGTTCACCAGGAGTATTTGAATAAAGTACACGAGCACTGTTTACAAACTTCGCAATTCGAGGACCTGATGTCGACCATAAATCAAGTAAAAATATTTTCAAATCTAACCATTCGAATTTAGGTGAATTTGATTAAAATTGAAAGTATTCATTCTCGATTAGTTGCTTGAGATGTGTGTCGTTGTTCGGGAAACTTGGAAAACCGGATCTCAAAAGCTAGAAGGGAAAAAGTTGGATCTTTTGGAAAGCACTTACATTAAATATCACACTTATCTGGCTTTAGCTTTGCATAATGCTGTCCAACACCATAACGCCACATATTGTAAGTTTGAAAGTATTTTTGTCATATGCATTTGTCATAATATAATTGGCTATTATTGTTCTATTTTCAGTGACAAGCTTGACATCTGCTTTTAATTGCAGTATGCCGACAACTTAAATCCACCAAAATAACATTTGTGATTGTTATATGTTGTAAATACGATAATCAGTATTTTTTATTATTTATTTGTAGAACTTTAATGAGGTTTTTTTTTATGTTCGGAGTGCAATTAGGGAATAGCCTAATGAGAAATTTGCAATCTAAACGTAATCTTCTGAAAAAATATATCTTCTAAGCTACAGTTGGAAATACTAAAAAGACTGAATCAGTTTTTTTAATCCAATCATTTCGTTAACTTAAGTTGTAAATATCAAAATTGTCCGCAACTTGTGATATTTCATTTTATTCTGCGACAAATAAAAACTTTTTGGATTAACAATAATCTTATTTTTACACCTTTCCAAATTCTGCAATGTCGACGATTAAATGTTCAGAACTGTCAATAAATCATTATTCGTTATTTTCAGATAGATTAACGAGTCATCTTCGAATTGAATTAATAAAAAAGTATATAAGAGGCTGGAGGAAAAGTAGTCGAACAGTTAGTGATCACGTTCTCGATATGAGCCAGAATTTAATAACAGAAGTGGCCTATCAAAATCTACCACCTTCCGGTCTTCCATTCCCTATGTCAATCCTGATAAAAAAACGTTTGCAATGGAAAAAAACAGGGTAGAATATTCCCCAAAGTTTGAAAATTTTCAATCATAACTAATTTCTCATTTTTCAATACCAACTGGTCCATTTTTTTACTTTCAGTGCGAGTCTTCAGTTATTTGAACACTTGCCTTTAAACGAGTGCGAGAGAAAATTTTCTTTTCTCAGCCCTTATTACAGAGATCGTATAATTTCTACAAGTTCTTCTCCCTGTATAACTTTCGATTTGTTAGAAAATGCAGTTCAAGAATCAAGTTCGGGTGAATTTAATATCGGCATATCAGAATCGATGGTTTTTGAATCTGAAGAAGAAAGCGAATCAAATTGAACTTAAAGTCAAAGAGGTATTTTTAAAACAAGTTCCAATCAAAAGGTCGTAGAAATAAAAAATTCGAAGGACTACTTTAAAAAATATATTAGATTCTGAAGTTACATGAGTAATTTATGATTCTAAATACACGATTCGTCCATGAGTTACGTTCATTTATATACATTTTAATAGTTTCTTGTAATATTAGTTCAGTATTTCGAATTTTGTATATTTTACATTTGACTCGAGAATTGTATATACTTATTTAGTTGAGTATATGCTACGCAATATCAGAACCCATTCATTGACATAATTTATCGTTCAAACTGTATAAAAATGCTTTCACGATACTAAACACAACTTACGTCTCACTTGATAACATTTACAGTTTACACTTAATTATCATTAAATACACATCAAATACGTTAGGAATATCTAGTTGTATTACAAGTACATAAACGTCTAGAAAAAAGAGAGATTTCACAATATTCTACGCTCCATACACATTTACAAAAAAAAGAAAAGAAATAAAGATAATATAATTCCAACCATTAATTGATTCCTTATTCCAAGTCACGTACATGTCGCTCAAATATTTTCGTAATATATAATAAACGGTTCGAAAATGAAAAATTTGAAGATCTGTACAATTACAACAATTAATTGTGGAATGAACGACAGGAAAATTTAGCAACGATTTTTTTTCAATGATATGCTCCTGAAGATCTACGATGGATTTTGTTTTGCATGGCTTTGGTGAAAAGCGGATTGTTAACTTTGAGCTAAGACAATTGTTCCATTTTGCCCAGGTTGCGTAACAGAAGGCATATTTGTTTCATTTATACTAACTGGAGATGTCGAATGATTGTTTGCGCTCGCAGCAGCTAATGATTTGTTACGCAACTCGAAAACTTGCTGGATCCCATTTCGGAAGCAGAGGAAATTATAGTCTATCACACCTGAAAATAATTTTCATTTAATGTCTGATTTAAATAAATCGAGACTCAGAAACTTATTTCAGTTTATGGCAATTTCTTCTATTTCCTTTGCAGTGGAAAAACCTTACCTTGTCTTTCAAAGCTGTCTTCTCGCAATATACAAACGAGAGCTAGGAATTTGTTCACTTCCCGCAGGTAGAGAATCGTACCATTATTAAGTTTAATTAAACTAGAACTTTGGCTGTCGAAGGCTGCTGCTTCTAGGTCTTCCCGCAAACTGCAAAAGTGAATCCGATTAGGAGTGAGTCAAATTTCTAGAACAATTCTAATAATCAGAGGTTTAATATTATTAATATTATCAAAAAGATTTAACAATTATTCACCCATATATACACGAAACGTCGATTACGACGTCTATCATATCACAACATAGTTCGTAACTTTGCATATCGACTGGAGAACTGTCTGTTGCGATGTAGATTTTGGAGACAACGTCAAAGAGAAAAGCTTTTTCGATCGCAGAATTCTGTTAATATTTGATAATCAGTTTCAAAAGTATCTATAGAATGATTCTGTAATCTATAAACACTGTACTTACAGAAATAAGAATATTCAACAAATTCTCTAAGGCAGGTAACTGTGGGATTAACTTCTGTACAACTTTACTGAAAGCCTCGAATATACTATGATCATAAATAGACGTCAGGTGAAAGCTTAAGTGGATTTGATCACATCCTAAAAAATAAACCATTAACTAATAGAAAATAGATTTTGACTATTTCACGAATTAATACTAGTATCTCAAGTCAGAGATAAATTACCAGAATCGACCAAATCGTCATTAGCCCTTGTATGAATATCCCTCTGTGTTTCCATCTTATAATCATCAGACAATCCATCGACTTTGTGAATAAATACCTCGAATTTAATTGACTGATTGACTTTGTAGGCTTTGGTAACCGTAAGATGTAATTTGTTCAAAGCTTCCATGTAATCGTCTTGGGCGTCAATCACAAAAACTAAAGCCCCGCAGCCACCGAAAATCATATCGCTATCAAAAGTTGGATCGAAAAAATCGATCTGTCCTGGGAAGTCCCAGATTTGAAACTGTACAAAGCTCGAGTTGCAAATATCGTCCTTGATGATTTTGTTTGTACTTTCCAAAAAGAGCGTTTCGTTCGGAGACATTTTGTGAAAAACTACCTTTTGAATTGAAGATTTACCACTCCTGAAGAAGAAAACAAAGAGGTTACCAGAAAATATAGAATACAATTTATAACAGCTCTGACTGTGGTGAAATTTTCCGGAGTCTTTTTCAATATTTTGGATATTTACCGCCTAAGACCCATTAAAAGAATTCTGGGTTTTTGATCTCCTGTTAATGGACCAGATGATCCATCTCCCTCTCCATCGAAAGTCGTGTAGCCGAAATCCTTGGGAAATGAACCTACGTCGTATCCTGACGGATATTGATCGTCGTCATCCTACAGAGAAATTCCAAATTTACTAATTCTCTTATTATCTTCTAAATCATTTTGCTGAGCTGATGAATCAGATAAAAACTCAGAATCTCTACGGAGAAAAAAGAGTGAAGAGATAAAATTTGCCTCAATTGTCAAATCAAATATTCATTCCAAATTTATCCAGAAAATAGAATGAAATAAAATGCGAAGCCTGTAAGAGGAGCAAATCAAAATATCTGGAGCGTAATTGTCAAAGTTCTAAATAATGTTGGAAAATAAATTACCAAAACTGAATAAAATAACAACGTAAGGCTCGAGATAGAGTAATATACTTAAGTTCATAATCCCGAATCTCAATATGCAAACATAAATGTAATTGAACACAACGCATATAAATTGTCTTAAAACGCTTAAATAAACAAGCGACAGAAGCTTATTGTTTGTTACAACAAAAATATTGTTGGAATAAATGATACATTATTGTATGTTCATTTTTCAGTTGTATAACGAGCAAATGGGAAAAATAAGGGACATTTTTCTAAGGATGTGAAAAAAAGGCCTAATTATGTTTAAGACTGCTGTCGTTAACGAGTCAAATTTCCAATCTGCTGTTTGGTGAAAATGGATAAAAGTTATCACGATAAAAGTCGTTGGTTGACTCACCATGGCTGGATTCGACACTTGTCACCCTTGTGAAATTATTTTCTTATCAAAATGAAGCCAGACCTCAGAGCGTTGCCTTCTGACTTTTGTGCCCTTGTCCACGAGGCTCACAAAGCACAAACTCACAAAAAATCTGGGAATGTAAACTAAACACTAAACACACAAGAAGTAGGTGTGAGTAGGTGGGCGGAAAAGGGAATGGTAAGATTGGTTGTTGGAAAAGAAACGGACGAACTGACGAAGCGAAACGCTGAAACTCCGTTTGGCGCGAAATGTAAACAGTTTTGTAATAATATAAATAAAAAACGGAGGAATTATTGAGGTAATCTGTAGAAAAATTCAAGAAAATGGTAAAAATACACAAACTGATCCAGGACCAAAATAACTACTTTAACGTTTCGAATATTTTTGACTCATGCTTCAAAAATTGTCTACCTCAGGTCCGTATCTAGAAAAATATCCAGCACCCCGGGCATAGGAACTGACAAGTATAATTAGTATAACCTCAAATGAAGTGCGGTAAACTCCAAACATTGCAAAATATTCCTGTTTATCTTTTTTTATTGAATTGTGAAGTGAACGAAAATGATTGATCTTTCGAAAGCATCCAAACATATTACGAATTCTCGAAATCATCGAAGATCTTCTAAAAATTGAAATTCCAAAAGTGACATATGATAATTAAACCGAGCCGTGCCCGTGCTGAGCCGGAAACGTCATTTAACATCATTTGCGTCATTTAATTTACACATGAAAGATGCAAAAAGTTGCATCTTGCGATACCGCTACGCGATTTGATGCTAGTTTTACTCGATTGGCGTCTTCTCGTCTTCAGGAAAAAAGCGGAGATTTTTATTTGTTCAAAAAAGGTACATTTTGACGTCTGACAAATAAAGAGAGGTTTAAGAGCAGAGAAAACGTGAAACCATAATACTATTCTCGTGGAGTAAACATACATGATGTTTGGTTCTTCGTCGTCAAATTCGTCCTCTGATGAGGCTCAGGGTGACCATGGCATTGGAGAAGGTGTCAAACGTAAACCTGGGTCAAGAGCACGAAGACGTCCACACAGAGATTTTCACGAAACAAATCGCCCAACAGGTTAAGTTTTTTCATTTTATATTTATATTCTATTATGAAGATTTTTCTGTATAAGTTTGTAGATTTCTTTGAAAGGTATATTCATTTGAAGTAGTAATTTTATAACTTGTTTTTTTTTTAAGTTATAACAAGTTTGAGTTCTATTTTAAGATTGATGACATTATCTTTTGATTATATGTAACTGGGGAACCGGAATCTGACTGTGAATTTACTTGCAGATCAAGAATTATTGTAATTTTTAGTCGGAAAACGTATTCAATCACTTCAAGTGTCTAAAACTCCAAACGTCACTCGATATCACACGAGCAAGTGGCAGCGAGTGAATATGAATTAGATGTTTAACAGTTGTCAATTTTTTTCAGGATCTGAACCAACGCGCCGAGAAGAGAATACTTTTAGCTTCAAGCACTTCTTAAAAAATGATTCTCAATCAAATTATTATGCAGGAGCACGACCGAAGGTTTACACTGTGCATTCAGCAAACAACGAATCTGGAAGTCATGAAAGAGAAACTGGAGTTTATCCTTGTAATCCAACTGAGCTACCAGATTTTGTTCAGGATCATTTAGTGATCGAGCAATGTTATGTAGACCATGACAGAACCACATTTCCTGCCACTGATGTCGACAACCTGCCCGATTTTGCTTTAAATAGCATGGAAAGGCGAATAAATCGACACACTAATGACTCTAAAAAGCTCCAGGCTGATGGCAAAAAGAATTTTTCATTCGATCGTGCAGATCATTCAGACAGGAGGAGTAGGAACCATATTTCCTCTCATTTTTCTCATCCAGACCCGCTGGATTTGCCTAATTTTAATGGGAATGAAAATGCTAGCGGATCTGAGTCCGGAAGTAAGAAGACATTCAGAAAATTCTTTTTAATTTTCGCGCTTCCATTGTCTTATGAAAAGTATTTTCTACAATATCAGAGTGTCTACCTAGCCAAGAGATCGAGAAAATTCCGGGAATTCAAAATCATCTGGCGGGAAGACACTTTGATTGTTATAACAGATGTTCGGCAATTTGATTAAAGTTTCTCCAACAGGTTTTCCCTTCGATCTGCAAATGCCTCCGGTGGAATCCGACGATGTTCTCTCGAATGGTCAATCTAATGGTGTCTCAAATATTGTTAAGTCTTTGCCAGACTTTTTGAGCGACGGTCCTATTCGAAATAAAGGAACAGTTTCAAACGACCGGCCTAATTCCTGCTTGAACGATTCTACAGAACACAGGGTGCTTTTTTTGAATAAATAACTAGATCGAAATTGCGAATTTTATAATTTCACTTCGGAAAAGAAAATTTTTTTTAAAACAACAAAAAGGTATTGACTTTCAACAGGAGAAAGCTAAAAATTAATTTTGAATTTTCAGTTAACACTAGAAAACGAAAGACTGCTCCGCGAGTTGAAAATTGTACGAAGACAAGCGAGTGAGAGGGCCTCAAGGTATGATCACAAAAATAACAAAATCTGTACCGTCCAACTGAAACTTTTATTACAAAAAGATTAAATAACTTAACTATTTACAGAATACAAACTCTAGAAAATCAATTACTATCTAGAAGACAAGAGGATCACGAAGAAACAGTAAATCTTGAAAAGGCTATGGAAAAAGTGGAAGATAATTTAAAACGCAGCACCGTGAGTACAATTAGATAATGTGAAATTCTGACAAAATTTTGCTTATTCAATATTCATAATAAAATGCAGATTCGAAATGCGAGGTATATCAAAGTATTCTTATATTTAATTCAACTTAATGTCTATTGTATCATTTTATAGAGACGAGCCGTTAACGCAGAGACCATGGTAGCATCTTTGAAGAAGGAAATTGGAGAATTGAACGTGAGTAAAATCTATGTTTCGAGAGCTAATTTCCACATTTACATTTTTTGCAAATCAAAACGGACATTTTTTATAGAATGAAGTCTCCATGCTTCGATCGGAAAATCGGGAATTGAGAGCTGCGATTCAAGGAAGTTGCAGTAATTGTAATAATGCATGTGTTGATGGAAGAATAAAAAGATTGGCTGGTGACTTGCGGACCGCAGCTTCCACAGCAGAAGCCTCTCTGAGGTAAGTTTTAAATTCAATATGAGATCTAATTGAAATCCTAAGATTGCTCTCACACTTACCTAATTGTCTAATATGAAAAATAAAATTTCCTTGCAGGCAATTAATGTCCGGCGTGGGGAATTTAAAAGTATTAGCCTCGACATTGGAGAATGTGGACAGAATAGAGGACCGAACCAAAGATTTTTTGCCAGACTCTGACGATGATAACGCAGCCGGACCAGCGTTGTAATCAACTAATTAAAATACTGAATACATAGGGAGAAAAAACAAATTGATGTTACCACCCTTCCTCTTTCTTTCTCTCTTTCTCTCTCTTTATTCATCTTTTAATTCAGTTTTGCCACATCACTGATCTAATCGATCAACATTTACACTTTTTGATCAAATTAGAACCCCTATTTTAGGCGTTTTATTTTAATTAGCGACACATTTTGTACATATTAATAGAATGCTTCAAGCATCTGTTTAAAATCGCAGAATTTTTTTGCTACCCGTGTAGTAAAATCATTTTATTTCAAGAGTGTTGGAGAAATTCATAAACATGGCCCTAGGGGTTCATTAATTTTCAAAAGTTTTTCCAACACCCTTAATCAGTCTGAATGAGAAAATTTAAACCTATAAAGAAAGATGTATGAAATATCTTTCAGGTAGACTAATAATTTTATACACCTGTTTACATGCATTTGAACGTAATTATCGGTAGCATGACTCTGTGAGCTCTGTGATCAGTAAATTGACGAAAATTCGATTCTTTCGAATAGCCGAGGATAGTTTATAAACTCTTAATGCTGTCAATATATTTATACACGTTAAAAATCGTAATAAACACAGTTTGTACTTCGTGACGGAAATTTGTGTATGTCTACTCTTATTTAATTATCACTCCAGCGACTAAGACATTTTAATAGATGCCTGATGATAAAAAATCAGTCCAAACGTGATGTCACAAAGTCTCGAAGGTACTGAGAATGAATTAGTAAAAGAGTGAGTGAATTATTCCAGAATAATATCCGTAATGTACAAGTTTAAGATCACTTTATAAATAGCACCTAATCGAATAACGAGGTTTGGGCCATAAAAATCAATAAAATATGTAAAAAAAAATTTTGATTCAACAAAATCTGGAATTAAAGCAACCTTCCAATGGAAGATATCTTGAAAATTATCGAGCTTTAGTTAAAAAGTAACTAAACTGAACGGATCCTTCTTCTTCTAGAAGAAAGAACGATAAATAATTAATTAAATTACCAATACGTAAGAAATTTTGTTCCCACTTAATTCTAGAATCACATAAAATAAGTTTTCGAGCCAAGGGGTGGATGAAATTAGAAATATTTCAAATTAAAATTCATGAATTTAAACTTATCCTAATTTGAAAATGAGCATACTTTATGCAACAATAAAACCATTCAACCTCTACCTTCAATTTAAAATTGTACCCCTCGGTTCGAGTCTTTCAAAAGGTCGTTGTTTCCAACAGCAAGTCCCTCTGCTAGACTAAATCTTCCAAAATAGAAAGTAAGTCAGTCTGAGTCTCCATATGATTCGTCTGAATGCTCAACCACGACCGGCAATCATGATTGGAATCCTCGCAACCAGGTTCGCACGTAAAATCCCTGGTTTGAGTTTCCGTCGAAACCGTCGTGTCAACAAAATGCGACCAGGCAGTCTGCGTTTGAATATTGGACAAACCTAAATCTGAAGGCAGGATTTCATCACAAGTCTGTGTACAAGAGTGATTATAAAGCTGAAGAGGTTCTAAAGTAATAAAACTTTCAGTCGTCTGAGTTTCATTATTTGAGTTCAGAGTAAAGGTCCTGGACAAAGAATCAGAATCGAACAATGATTGGCAATAAGCTTGCTCAGTCTGCGTCTCTATGCTGCTAAATCTGTCTGTGTATTCTTCCGTTAACATTGGATCGGCTCGAGTGATTTTATTCGCTCCTGAAAATGGATATTCGTTAATCGAATTTGAATTTTCTTCCTCACAAAAAGTCTGAAGACCAGATCTCGTTATTGTATTATTCAACTCAGCAAAGATATTTTTCTCGGGACTCGTTTGAGTAGCAGAGGTGCTTTTGTCTTCCCACAAATCTGGAAGACCAACGTCGTGACGAAGAGGAAGTGGACTGCTAGGAAATATTTCGGAAGAAAAATTATCAGTCAGATTCATGTCTTTGTTAATAATCAGCTCCGTTGATTTTATCTTTAGATTTTCAACAATCCTGTGCTTTTTGGCTCTAGGAGTGACCTTGATCATATTTTTAATTGAATTCAAAGTCTGCGTTTCTTTCGAAGTTTGTACAGTGTGTTTCTTTTGTACTTCATTCGTTTGCGTCTCCTTAGTCATTTCTCTTTTAACTTGAGCATTTGGTAGAGAACCTTCTGCAGGTTTAAGTTCACTCCTTACTTGGGTTTGCACACCAATATTGTGGGTAAACCTTGGTAATATCTGAATTGAAATTATAACGGGTTTCTTTTTAGGTTTGTCTTTTTCTTTATCTTCAGGTTTGACAGAAATTGTTTTTGGTAATATAGAAGTTATCCTCCTCAGTTTTGGAATGACTGGAATATGGACTTGGCTGATGCCCACTTTTTTCTTCAACTTTGGTTGCCTACGATAAATATCAGAAATGAAGCCTTAGAGTCTCTATAGTTAAGGTTGAAAATCGTACTCATATTAAGCAGCGAACTTACCGGGAATTCTTCTTGAACTTTTGATCAACTTCGTGTGAATTGCGTTTGGCATGAGTTAGAAGTGCTTCGTAGGTGGTGTACGATTTTGAACAAACTTTACAGTTAAAATCTGTACCACAAACCTTGATGTGGGCCTCTTTTGTTGCTTCGGTGGAAAAACTTTTGCAACATTTGGTGCAAGGATATTTTTTCTCTGCGTGAATCTTTAAGTAATGCTGTAAAATTTGATGCGTTATTGCACAACAATATTAGTCAAAGAGGCTAATTCGACGACGAAAAAAAAATAAAATAAAATTCTAACCTGCTTGAGGTACCTCTGCTTTGTAAAGAACCTTTCACAATCAATGGCATAAATGCAGTTTTCAACTGGGCAGTGGTAGTGGATATCTTCCTTTTTTTCAACATCTAGCTTGGTTAAATCCTTTTTTTCATGAACTTTCAAATTATGCATGCGATAACGAGCCAGGTTTCTGAAATGAAGGCTGCATTCTTCACATCGAAGATCATTTAAAATGACACTCAAATCCTCTGGAGGAGGACACACTTTCCTTACAGGCTTCTCCATCGAGCCTTGATTAGAAAAAAGTTTTATTTACAACAGTAACATCACTTTAAAAATGACAGAATCAGAGATAATCGGAGAGATAAACAACCTTTGGACAACTGTCAAGTGCTGTCAACATGTGTCACAGACATGTGGATGTGTAGTGGGAAAAATGACAGAAATTTACCGTTTCTTTTTAATAATAGGTGGGGAATTTTAGGAAAGTTGCAGGAAGTTTCAGGACGTGCAGGAAAACGCACAGGGGAAATTCCCGGTAGGTTGGAAATTCAACTTTTCAGATAGTTTCACAAGTTTTACAAGTACTATTATCTCGGAAAATTTAATTTGTTGACGAAATTGAGGTCTGCGATTATTAATTCAGACAGTTTTCAGGAGAATTTCAAAAGTGAAAGCGACCCTACGTCAAAGAGTCTCAATTTTGAGGTTATGTAGGGATATTTTTTGTAGTGGAGTGTACATGCATATGTGTCATGACTGTACCTGTCAGTACCGTAAATTTATAAATGGATTCGGTAAAAATAAATGAAAAGCCTATATAAATTTGTTTGCGAGAGTGAGTCACTTGTTACAAAAATAATGAAAATATCTGCAAGCGGTGAAGTGCAGTTAAACTCATAGACTTTATTGCATCTTGCGTGCAAATTGATCCCGATATTTAAGTAAGAACTTGGTTCTCTTCATTGACTTGATTCGGTCGTCTCGTTATAAAATCCGGCCTTGTTTTCTGCTTCTAACTTAATAAGATCTACGACGTTCCGAACGTTCTTCGTTAAAGTAGTAATTACTGGTCGATAACTATGCAGTTGGATCATGCATGCAGGATGTGCATAACCGTGTAAAATCACTTGCAGCGACACGATGTCTTCTGTGCGTAGAACTGGATAGTATTTAGAAAATCTTTCTTTTGAGAAACTACGAATTTTTTCTAAATGGAAGTTTTCCAGGAAAGTGAAGAGGCTCCTGGGGAAGAGATCATGTGGCTGACAACAGCCGAAGCATCTAGTCTTGGTGCTGAAGAAGTCGCTGCTCGATTGCATGTGGACTCGAGGACAGGACTTTGGTGGAAAGAAGCTGAACAGAGGAGAAAATTAGCTGGATATAATGAATTATGTCTGAAGGAAGAAGAACCCACTTGGAAAAAATATGTGGAACAGGTAAGTAATTCGATTTCACCATCTTCCGTCCTCTTTGTGTTGTTGTCTTATTCATAATCGGATCCAAAACAAAGTTTAATTGTTGTATGTTTCATCCTGAATTTGGAGCAGATTTTTTTATTATCCATTAAAGACATGTGGAAAAAACAGGATGGCTCTGAAAAAAGTTGAGAGCCTATTTTAGGTGAAATATTGACACACTTTGAGCAGTTCTAATTTCAAAACGTGAAAAAGTCTATTGCGGAAAAATATAAGAAATAGGGAACAAGTTATTTTTTGATGGTGAATGTTTATTAATTAAATAAAGTAATGAATATTTACTTTGAAAAATATTCAACTTTGATCTAATATCTAGATATTTAAACCGGTTTATTCCACAAGTAAATATTTATTGCATTTTCAAAGTCAATTTTTATCCAAGCCCAGTATCGCTTAAAACTTATTATTACTTGTAGTAAAAATGTCAGTTATTATTATTCCGGGAAAATCATCTAAAAACAAGATCATAAAATTGCAACTTTGATTTTTTTGAAATATACTAAATTAATTCTCATTCCTTTACTCTTATTCTACTAGGTGTAGTTTGAAACTAACATGATATTTTTCTTTTGTATTTTAGTTGTATTTTCAAATTCAAAGCTGTTTGGGCAGTATCTTGAAAAAGATAATGCTTTTGCAAACAAAGCTTCTATTCTGCTAACCCATAGAATTTCTTTATTATGTAATAAATAAGTTGATGCAAAGTTTTTACTATCTTATATTCTATGAGTCATTTTCTATTTAAAGTCAAGGTTTCTGTTAAAACTGTGCACGTTCCTAAAACAGGAAATTGCGGTAAATAAGATAAAAGGCTTTAATGTATTTCCGCAATTAGGTTTAAGTTGAAAATAATCCTTTTTATTGGTTGAAGACGATGTAATTTTATTCATTGTTGTTTTGTATTTGAAATGCTCAATACTTCTCTCTGATTTCAGTTCAAGAATCCACTAATTCTGCTACTACTTGGTTCTGCCGTTGTCAGTGTATGCATGAAACAATTTGATGATGCCGTTAGTATAACAGTGGCCATAATTATAGTTGTGACAGTTGCATTCGTACAAGAATATCGCTCTGAGAAATCCTTGGAAGAATTGAGTAAACTTGTACCTCCAGCATGTCACTGGTAATTATTAAAGAGAGATCCTTCTCAAAATCTTGAATGGAATCCAGAATTGTTTTGAATAAACCAAATAAAAATTTGTTTACAGCCTCCGAGAGGGGCGTGTAGAAACATTTCTAGCCCGAGATTTAGTTCCTGGCGACGTCGTTTATTTGAATATAGGCGACAGAGTGCCGGCTGATATTAGAATATTCGAAGCCATAGATTTAGCGATTGATGAAAGCAGCTTTACTGGAGAAACCGAACCGGCTCAAAAGTCAACGACTCCTTTGCTCAAGGCAGATGATAATTCTTCAAAGGGAAATATTGCGTTCATGGGAACCCTTGTGCGATGTGGTCATGGAAAGGCAAGAACGATAATCAAATTTTTCTTTCTCTGTTTTGTCTGAAATTTATTGAGAACGAATTTTGAATTGCAGGGAATCGTTGTCAGTACGGGAGAGAAGAGCGAGTTTGGCGGAGTTTTTAAAATGATGCAAGCCGAAGAGGCTCCGAAAACACCTTTGCAAAAAAGTATGGATATTCTCGGTGCCCAGCTTTCATTTTACTCCTTTTTCATTATTGGGATTATAATGCTCTTGGGCTGGGTGCAAGGAAAAGCACTTCTTGAGATGTTTACGATTAGCGTTAGTTTGGCAGTAGCTGCTATTCCTGAAGGTCTACCTATCGTTGTAACTGTCACCCTTGCTTTGGGTGTCATGCGAATGGCCAAGAGAAAAGCGATCGTTAAAAAATTGCCGACTGTGGAAGCACTGGGTAACTTGAGCAAAAAGCGATTTCTGGAAGTGATTTAGAAATTATATAACATCAGTTAATTGATTTTTTTCCGTTGCAGGTTGCGTAGATGTAATTTGTTCAGACAAAACTGGAACCCTGACCAAAAACGAAATGACAGTCACGATACTCATCACGTCTGAAGGATACGCGGCTGATGTAACTGGTACCGGTTACAATAGTGAGGGAGAAGTTTGCATTCGAAAATGCGACAATGCCGAACTTGCACGTGTATCTATCAATAACATGCTTGAGGTAAAACTTCCTGAATTTTTCAGTTCTGAAATATTTTGAGGGTATGTTTATAAAATCCTGGTTATAAATGTAATTGAACTGAAACATTTCTAATGCAAATTATAGGTTGGCTGTGTTTGTAACAATGCTCTTATCCAAAACGATACTCTTCTCGGTCAGCCAACGGAAGGAGCTTTAGTTGCAGTCGCAATGAAATATGGGATGTTCGGTGTGAGCGAGAAGTTTCTTAGACTTCAAGAGTATCCATTTTCATCGGAACAGAAGATGATGGCCGTAAAATGTACTCCAAAGTATGGCGAAGTGAGTTTTTTTCAATCTTGGTCAGTTTCTTTTTGTTTATTTTATTCGGTAGGAACCGTCAAAAGAATTTTTATTTTCCAGAATAGACAAGAAGTCTTCTTTGTGAAAGGGGCCTTAGAAAAAATTCTACCTCAGTGCACAAAGTACTCAGCAAACGGGCAATTGTATCCTCTTAATCAAAAAAAAGACCAGGAGCTCCTGGCCGAGGCCTACGAAATCGGACAGCAGGGTTTGCGAGGTAATTCTACAATTCGACTTTTAAGTGTACACCAGACTTGAAATGATTTCACAAATATTTAAAAAATTTCATGAACACTTTTACAACAGATTTCAAGAATGATCAATCTCTTGCTTTATTACTCATATAATTTTACGTATTTATACAGTAATTGGATTAGCTCGCGGATCTTCGCTCCAGGACCTTGTTTATGTGGGAATGGTTGGCATCTGTGATCCACCACGACCTCATGTTCGTGAATCTATCACGACTTTGCTTAATAGTGGAGTTTCCGTCAGAATGGTCACGGGAGATGCTAAAGAAACTGCTTGTGCCATCGGTAAATTATTATATATTTAGTTTATATTTTATAGCACACACAGAGGTGTCATGTAAAGACTATCAAACCCGTAAAAGGGAGAGAGTATAAACAAATATTCCAATATTTAATTCCTACTTTGTTATCAATATCATTAAATCACTTGCAGCAAATATGATTGGTTTGGACACAATACACAAGAAAACCTTGTCAGGAAACGAAATCGATTCATTAACGGAGCGGCAGTTAGAAGAAGTGATTGATACTGTCAGTGTTTTTTACCGAGTCACACCAAAACATAAATTAAATATTGTGAAAGCTTTGCAAAAGGGTGGACACATAGTTGGCATGACTGGCGATGGAGTGAATGATGGTGTCGCTCTTAAAAAAGCAGATGTCGGCATAGCAATGGGGAAAAATGGAACCGACGTTTGCAAAGAGGCAGCTGATATGATTCTCGTAGATGATGATTTTGGAACAATCATGTATGTCTCAACTAATCCCTTTATATTCTTGTTTTACCAGGGTGGCGACTTGACCGGGAAGTGACCGGAAATTTACTTGACTCAACCTCGACTCAAAATATTTAAATATATCTATACGTCATGAGAGAGAGAGAGAGAGAGAGAGAGAGAGAGAGAGAGAGAGAGAG
>WSXT02166734.1:0-23789 GCA_011762715.2 Neuroterus valhalla | reverse complement strand
CGAAGAAAACGAATAAACAGGAGGCCATCAAGCGGGTGTACGGCCGACATCGGTAGACCTTGGACGTCGTAATTTTTAACTAAAAAAAATTGTTTTCTTTGATAACACTTTTTGTATACATATTACTGCATCGTCCACATAATGTAATACAAAATTTTAAAGTTCGGATTTTTCAGGATTTTTTCTCCTATATCTTGCATAATCATTTCAGCTAAGATTGTGGAAATGGGTGATCTCATAGGTGTTCCAAATTTTTGGTTTGTAAATTTTATGATTGTACTGGAAGTAAGCGTTATTGATTACAAATTTGATATCAGATAACAGTATGGTACATCTGAGAAAGTTGTTAGGTTTTTCATCTAATAAAGATTTGTCCCACCATTCTTTTGTTATGCTGTTAAGATCATGTTCGATTTTTTAAGGGTCTCTTATACCTTCAAAGGTTTAGTGATCATTTAGGATATGTAGCATTTTTTGATTATTTTTTCTAAAAACTTTAGTTTCTTCAAATTTCTATCCAAGAATTTTTTGATAATTCTTGAACAGAAATTTTCAAAGATCTTTTTTCTATTTCCAAAATAAATTCATTTATAGGCAATGTTCTTTTTTGTAAAGCATAGAGAAATTTCCACCTAGGGATAAAATCTCGGTTACATTTTTTGGAATATTCTGACTTGTTAAATTTTTTACAAAATTTTCGGTGTGTATAACAGGTAAAGAAGATTGGTTTATTTCTAGAAAGTCTAGTTTTTGACAGATTTTCTAATTAGGTTACCTTCATAACCTCTCACTTTGGTAGGTTATATTCCTTTAATTTTATTGAAATTTGACAAGACGCAGTTTGTATAATTTTGTTCTCTCGCATTCCAATGTCTTCAACAGTATCTCTAATAAACTGATTGATATCTGGAATTTCTAACCGCAACATTTTAAATTGGGAAAACATGGAAGTATTTTTGGATTTATACGCTACATTTTTCAAATGAAAAAAAAATGTTCATTTTACGCTGATTAATAATATTGTTCGAAAATAGGTTTCTATTTTAACAACGTTGTAAGAATCTGTATTGATTTTTTTTTTCAAAGACATAAATGACTTTTAGCCATTTTTTCATAAATATTTTCACTTGTAGAGTGTTACCTGTTCTCAACCTTTGAGAGAAAGATGTTGATACGTATGAAATAGAAGAACTCATAATTGTTTAACGAGAAAGATTTAATTAAGGAGAACAATGGTTGCCGTGGGGCACGAGGCAAATATGAATAATCTAGTGATGCCGCCGAGCGTTATTTTCCGATACTGAGACGATATCGATACGATACTCACCTTTTAGTATTTGATTTGTATCGCTCGGTTTGGCATCGTATCGGAAAAATATCGAAAAGAACAGTATCGTATCGGTATCGGATCGGAATTCCGAGAATAACGACCAGATGGGATTTTCCCCGTTCAAAATAGAAGAGAGAGCAAGACTGGCCGAGTGGCCGGCCTCAGGTACCGGGAAAAGGAGCTGCGAGGAGTTTATGCCTTTGGGACTAGGCACTGAAAGGAAAGAATAATATATTCTAAAATCTACTCAACTCTATAGTTTGCTCTGCCGACGAAATTTCGGAACATTCAATGAGGTACTTTTTTGTTTGTTTGAAACTAACTCAAACTTTTCTCAATCCAATTTTTAATTCGAATGATTTATGAGGACAGATGAAAATTTTTTTGCTCTAGAGGGAAGTTTTATTCTTTCAAATCATCCCCTTACTTTGTCGATGAATACCGTCGCCGTTATTTATTTTTGATTATTTATTATTCTTTTTAATATTTGATAAAATGATATCATTTGCAAAATAAATTCGTATTAACAAGATGATTTCCTTATACTAAGTATTCTATTGAAATTTTTATTAACAGAGTATGTATTCGTCGAGGTGATTGTTTGATTGTATTTGTTTTCGATAGTAAAGAGTTTGTGGTATAACACTGTAATGGACTGCTGGGACTGTGTTATAAACTATGTTATGAACAAAGTTTATTTGATTTATTAATTAATTATTTTCATTTACTTCTTTGATTATCCATGATTCTTTTCTATCATTTGATTAATTGGTTTGACTTGCAAATGCTTAGATTGATAAAGAGATCCGGAAGGGAGAGTGAGGCAAATCTCTCCTCCACTATCATTTACACAATCGGAATCGAAAATTGTCCCTAGAGCGCTTTAAATTGAAACTATATTTTGTTCCTATACTATGGCAGCAGGCATCAGTGACGTTGAATATGTATTCTATGCACGAAGCCTCCCCATATTTTCATATGATCTGTTTTCTCTCAATTTTTCCTGATTTTCTGATTATTCTATGATGAATTCAAGAAAATTTATTTAAATATTGTGCGCATTCCAGAACTTCCAATTCCGGTCCTGTTAGACTGTTCAAGGTCCAAGTGAGTTCGTCTCTATAGATGACCGAAAATCCACTGAAATCAAAATTTCAGTAAATATTCTTCAATATTTTCAGCAACAGGACATATTTTTTCATAACTTAAATGTTCCTAATTATTCCATAGGAAAAAAAATAGAAGCAACTTTTTTTTTCTTCAAAATTGGCGGGAAGGATTGTACTCGCCACAGCCTGCCGAAACAAAGAAATCGGTGTTATTTATTATCATTGGATCTATATCTAGTCGATGAACCTAATTTTAAATTATAAAAAAAATGTCTAACAAAATGGCGGAGTTTTGAAAAAAAATTTTTTTTTGCATTATTAATAACAAAAAAGAGTTGCAAAATTTTTTTTTTGCAAAATCATACAGATTTATCGACTAGCTGAATAAATTATCTTCAAAATGGGTTTCATTCCTTTTGTACGTTGGAAATTGGCCGAGTAATCTTTCCCGCAAGATCGAAAAATTACGGAAATCATATTTCGAGAAAAACGCAGTTGTTTGCGGTAAGCTCGTGAGCTCGTAGTTGCCTACAGCGAGCAGAAATACGTATAGTATCTATATGATACTATCTATATGAGGATCCCCACCTACGGATATCTATATTTATAGAGCGCTGATGAGAGAGAAAAGGGAGATCTTAGCTGTGAGTAGGTTGTTGGTAGTAGAGGCTCCCTCGGCTGTTCTTCAATCACACCTTTTGCGTTCTTTAACCAAATAGCTGACGAAAATTGTGCAAAAATTCTATCTTTTTTACACATGTCACACACGCGCAGTAACGTCCTTAGAGATGTTATTCAAACCCAAACTTGAATTCAGACTCACATTTCTGCTGAATCTTTTTCAATCTGTCACAGTTTCATCATGCAAGCTAACATTTTTCAATACAATAGAAATTTTTCGATTCTGAAAAACAAGATATGATAGAAGTTTTATCAATATGATGTTCGATTGCATTAATTCAACTATTTTCAAATTTATTTGGTTGAGTAAAAGAAAAACTTATAATACTATCAAAAGAGAAGACAAGGCAATAGGGCACAATTCAATTCAATATAGTGAGTTTTTTTCTTGCAGTTGCGATCAGTTAGGTTGAGGATAACATAATGATGCTTATTCAATTATATCATATTATATTTGTATCTATAATATAATTAATATTCTCTTCATCATAAGCGTTTTATGATGGATTTTCTCGAACATTACGAAAATGTTCGTATACCTTACCCATTCTTCGGTCGTTTGGATTACGAGAATTTATACTATATAATATAAGCCCCTGCAGTATACTTAACCGGTTATGTCCGACATTAAATTCTATAATACTATAGACAGAGCCTGAATAATGAGCCACTACCTGCAAAACCTTCATATCATGTTGTATTATAGAGTTACGATAATTTACGCTCATAAACAGTTTAATTTTGCACAAATCTTCAAATATTATAATCATATAGGATAAAAGACCTGTAGCTTGCAATACCAAAAGTACATTTGCGCCTGTGTCTCAAAGCAACTCTAACTATCACATAATTCTTCTGTAGACAAATCTGTAGATTGAGCACAAATCGCTGACTCATCACGTTTTGTTTGAATATTGATCACAAAATCTGCAAAATTGTTTGGTTTTTTCGAGAAATTTTGGCACACAAGTCATATTCTAATCCAGATTGTCACTCAAGCGAATGTTTTGCAATAAAATCATTCATATAACTGGATAAACATGAAATCACTTGAACATACGTATATTATATTATTGTATAATTCCAAGACGCTCCACTTGATCGCGCTGATAGATTGGGTATTCACTAGTTCCCATTAACACGTTTAATATACACGGAGAGGAGTAAACCGTAACCGTTACTGCCAACCCCATAACTGCTACGCGCGACTTCCCAGTATGAGATAAACAGTAACTGTTACTACGTTCGCATGAACCTTTGCTGCCTGCAGAGTATCTGTTCGGCGCGAGACAGTAAAACGCAACGCAGTCATAGTTATTGCCACGTCAGTAATGATTACCGTCTGGACAGTAATAGTTCCTGTTTAGTCCGTAACCATCACTGCATGCGCAGTTTTTTTGCTTTATCTACGTTGCGTATCTATTTAGTGATGTAAGACATTGTACGAAACTAACCTGAAAAGTCTTCAAATTGAAACTCGAAACCCGGAACGACGATCAGCTGACCTCTCTTCCAATTTATGTAGTTTCGCAAGAAATGTATTAAATTCAATGAGTAATGTGCAAGGTCAAAGTTCAAATATGAAACCATTAGATTTTAGTGGAATTACAATTTTGTCAGCGATGAGGAATCAAATTTCGTTGCACTACTCATCAGATTTCATTGCACCACTACTACTACTGCGCTCGCCGGAGCGATTCGGGTATTAGCAGTAACTATTATTGTCAGCGGAGCAACGGTTACTGGAAAATTTTTTCAGGTGGCGCGCAGTAACTGTTACGGTATGACCAGGATAGTTCCGTCGCCGGCAGTAGCAGTCACGGTTTATCTACAATCCGTTTTTCATTCGTAGCTATTACGGTGAGCGCAGTAACAGTTACGGTGTAAACAGTAACTGCTTAGGTTTACTCCTCTCCGTCTAGATGCAGGTATTACACGTAGTCGGTTAGTCGACATGCATAATTTTTTGGAATCCATACTATTTTCACAAGTAGCTAGGGAGAAAATTGGCCAATCTTGACAGAGCCCATACAGTATATACCCATGGAGTGTATGTTGCTTAGGACCATAATGGTACAATCGACTCACATCACTGTGGAACCTCACTCTTGAGTGATGCTTGGCCGTTATGGTCAGACGGCACGCAGTCAGCCAGAAGTCGAATTTACTGTACGCAAGAAGGTCTACAACACTCTTAGTCCAAGCAATAGGGAAATTTTTGGGCCAAAAACTTTTGCAGAGAACCGACTGTGCCATCAGAAGAAAGGTACTTTATACTGTATTCAAGTCATGTCCTTGACTCGCAAATAAAATTTCCGATGTTTTTACTAACGTTTGAAGCCAATAAAGTGCACTTCTTTCGTTGTTTTATTTATAACATAAAAAGTAATAGAGAAATCTTGATAGGTGTTTGAAAGAATTAACACTGTAGGATAATGATGTTGTACGTATTTTTGATTTCAATTATTTAATGCTACTAATTGCAAAATGTCTGCATAGTGCACCGAGGGTCCGATTTCAATTTTTGAGACGGATTCTTAAATTATAACTAAAGCACAACAAAATATATATCTTGGTTTTCCAGTTTTTAGTAAAAATCACTTAATAAATGATTCCTGTTGTTTGGACTATCTAGCTTCCAGTTTGTATCTGCTTTACAATTTATTTGTTTTGCTTTTACTTACAGATAATTTACCATTGAAGAGGTATGTAGACTATAGGGAGGTCCAAAAATGCAATAGAAATTTTTTTTTTTCGAATTTTCATGCAAAACACCCAGAAATTTATTTCAATTTTATTCAGAATTCTCAATGATAGGTGAATCGAGTTCGACATTCACCATTTCTCTTCACAATTAGTTTATTTCTTAAATTTTCAACTTTTTATCCACTTTCCCTCTAAGTAATTATATATTTCAATTCAGCAACAATTATTGTTTAAACCAATTGTAAATGTTTACAGCTATCTTCTCCTAGATTGATACTACATAGTGGCGGGTTTTTCGTGAAATTTTCAACTTTTCATCAATTTTCAATTAGAATGAAGTAAGAATTAATTCATGTTAAAAAAAATTGTTTAAGCAATTTATTTTTATTGTAAACAATATTTTCTTTGCTTAGTGATGGAAACTTGCAGTTTTTTCTGAAATTTTCAACTTTTTGCCCACTTTTTACTCGAAGTGAGTTAATATTTATTTTATTCAACAGGAATAAAAAACAAACAAACAAACAAATTAATGGTATTTATGGTTTTCTACTCTTAGATCAGTGCGAAAAAGTTGCGGTTTTTTCTGAAATGTTTAACTTTGCTTTTCCTTCTTAGTTCTGAACAAATAATGAATGAACATTAGGATGAATCATAATTTTGATAGTACTGTATTATTTTAAGTGAATTGTTTTTGTGCTCTTCCAAATGTTCGAAATAAATTAATTAAAACAGAAGAAATTTGAATGCCGAATTTCCTACAAAAATTATGGATCTTCAACGCAAAAATTGAATTTTTAGAAAAGAAGTTCAACTTTCAACCGAGGAGTTAAATTTACGACCTTCAAATATAAATTTTTAATCAGAAATATAACGATTGATATTTGAAAAGAACTAATGTTAAATAAAAAACAATTTGATTCAACCAACAATTATATCAATTCAATCTAAATGAATTTTTTCAAATTCTCTACAGAACAAAGTCGATCATTTCAGAAATAACCACAACTTTCTAGCAATCATCTGAGAGAAAATGGTTATAAACTATAATAAATTGTCTATATAAGCATGTTTGTTAACTGGCATTAATTATTACCTCACTTAGTGAAAAAAGGACGAGAAGCTTCAGAGTTTGGAAAAAACCGCAACTTCTTAGCAATAATCTAAGAAAAGGAAGCCATAAACGAGAATAATTTGTTTACTTATTGTAAACATTAATTAATGCGATTCATCATTAGGCAAAGAAAATATTGTTTGCAATGATAATAAAATGTTAAAAATGATTTTTTACATGAATTTCTCATTACTTTAATCTAATTAAAAAGTGATGAAAAGTTGAAAATGTCAAGAATAATCCGTAACTATGTAGTATAAATCTAGAAGAAGGTAGCTATAAACATTTGCAATTTGTTTAAACATTTATTCTTGCTAAATTGAATAAATTAATTACTCGCTTTAGGTTAAAAGTGGACAAAGAGTTGAAAACTTAGGAAAAACCCCAACTTTGGAGGATTATTCTAAGATAATGTTGGTATAATTAATATCAAATTGTATAAACAATTATGCTTTTCTAAGAAACAGTGTTAAAAACAGTAATACACTTTTTTCAAAAATTTAAATAAACATTTAATTATCAGTATGAAGTAATATTTCATGTATTTGAAATAATCTGCGAATAGAAAACCGTAAAAAATATCATGATTAGCGCCAAAAACTCTAAAAACCTATTTTTTTACTTATGGGGGTTTTTGGGACCCAATTAAATAGACTTATAAGGGTAATATTTAAAAATTAATATCTCATTCCCATTCTGTGACTGACTTTGAAGAGAAGTGTTGAATTTCGAACTCGAATCATCTAATATTGAGGATTTTGAATAAAATTTGTGACGCGCTCCAAAGGAAGGGACCTAAGAGCGAAAACGTTGATTTTAGAGGAGAGAGAAAAGAACAGGCGAGAGGTGGACATGCTTCAGCTGGAACGGCTGTTTTTAAATTGCAATAACTCAAAAAATACACGACAAAAAATTTTCTGTTTACGAATAATTAAAAAGCAACCCTTGATTAATATAAAACGACCATAATCCTAAAATCGGTTTTTTTGCTCTTAGGTCCCTTTCGTCAGAGCGCGTCAGATCTACAGAAACTTCTCTTTTTCTTATGGGAAATACATGTTAAACTTCATGGGGCTTGTGCTACCTCTGAATATCATTTTCTTTCAAAACAAAAATAGTGCGTGTATTTTTTTGTGGAATCGAACAAATTTTCGGGCGTTTTGCATAAAAATCCGAAAAAAAATGTTGGGGCCACTCTAATGTAGACTGTCTACAAATTATGTTTTTTTATTAGTATTTCAATACTTTGTCATCCCTTCTATCCATGTTCTTGTAACAAATACGGAATTATTTATTTTCTGGCAATGTTTGTTTGCTCCTTAAGTGTATCAAGTGGCACTGAATATGAATTTTTGAAATATTTTGCTTTTTAATACTGGTCTATTTAGAGTATCTCTGTTTTCTGAAAGTGCCTTACAAAATTGTCTGAATATGTCGCTCTTTGAAAATTTCATCTGCAAAAGATGGTGATGTTTTGAAACATGAGAATTTTCGAGCAATTAGTTCCTCTTCATAAATGGGTCTCTCCTTCATCAAGAGGAGTAGCAAATGTTCATTTTCGAAACTAGAAGCACTGTGTGCCCAAACAGGTACCTAGTTCTCAATAATTGAGGACATCAATTATTGATGTACTTGAATGCAGAAGCAAGTGCACATCATGTGGAACTTTGGTATTTTTGCATAGATTAGCACATAATGTAAGTTATTTTTCGACTGAAGAATGCCTCTTGGAGGATCTCTTACTCTTATCATGCATTGCCAGCGATTTGCGTCCTTCCGATGCGACGGAAGGGCACTTATACTCCTAACTAGCAAATAGGCAGGTCGTTCTGCTCAATAGAGCATTCGGGGACTTCTGTAGAATATAAATACTCAATAAAGTGAGAAATCGGAATGGGTAATTTCCATTCCGAAAAATGGAATTCAGTTATTTACGACAATCGTTTGTCATCAACTGCTTGCTAAAATAGGTTTGCCACACAACAACAAATTTTGTGAGTGGTTGTGTCCAGAATATTAAATTTTGGCTTAGTGAACTGAGTTTCGTGGAAGGATATTCATAGCAGTTACAAGTAATGCGAAATGTTTTATGACGCTGGAGTTAGCTTTAGATATAGATTTTAAATTTTGGACAGCGATTATAAAAAGATGATCATTCCTATCATGAAACTGAGGGCATAAATGAATTCGTCTCAGCAATATCTCTTGGGTATTTTCAAATCAGATTAGGAAGATGATCTCTAAACAATTAACTTGCGATAAATTTTTGGGCATTTTTTTGAACAAATGTATGAATCCAATCACGATTCCGGAAGCAATAATAGATAACGAATTGAAATTCTCGGTGGAGATTTGTCAATAATTGCAGAAGAATAATTATTTGAACAAATAAAATGTTTATAAAATTTTCTCATCGTTTTCGACTATTTACCATACAGGAAAGTAGAAACAGTTAAACGAGAGGAGATAACATTATAAACATTACCTCCCAACCATTTGCGATCGGAAATTATTTAATTAAGCATTCTTTTCATCCCCGCTACGCCCGCAACACATACTTAAAGCCCACTTATACACATTGGAATATCGGAACTCTCTCTCAAAAAAAAAAAAAAGTTCTTTCAGAAAACCAAAGACATCGATGGATTTTCCTCGAAAATACTATTTGGAGATTCAAAAATCCGAATGAAGAAATAAATAATCAAACATTTATATTATTCATAATTTTCAAGATGGAGGGGGTCAAAAAGATTATTTAAATTATCATTTCTCCAGTTTCCAAAATTTTCACTAATCAGTGTGACTACGTAGAACGTTATGACGTGGCGATAAAAATATGGTTGTTATTCTTCCACTCCTGAAAGGATCTGGAAAATTATAAACAGTTCAATTGTTCAATTGATCATTTTTTAATTCTTATTTTTGAATCTTCAGCGGTGATTTCTAGGAAGAATTCATTGATGCATTTCGTTTGCTAAAAGAACTATTAGTTTCTTTTTAGTGAGAGTCCGGAAATCCAAATATATGCACGCGTGCATTCAGTATGTGCTGTGGGCGTGGAGGGGATAAAAACTTTGCTCAATTAAATAATTATCATCAACTGTAAATGTTTGAGAGGTGATGGTTATGATGCAACTTACTTACTTCCTCTAACTTTGTTATTCTTTCTTGGATATTGTATAGTCGAAAAAAAAGAGAAAATTTTATAAACTTTATGATTGTTCTAATAGTTATTCTTTCACAACCATTGACAAGTCTCCAATCTGCATTTCTATTTGTTTTATGTTCATGCTTTCGGGATTATTATTGGATTATTACATTCGTTCAAAACAATGTCCAAATATTCGCTAACAATTTATTCGTTTAAAAAGTAAGTTTTTAATCTGATTCGAATATCTCCAAGAGATTTCGCTAAGACGAATTTAGTGATACCCTTAGTTTCTGATAGGATTGATAGTTTTTTTATAATGGCTGTCCGAAATTCCAAATCTGCATCAAAGCTAACTGTGGTTCTGATGACAAATTCGTAAATAGCATGTTGTACTCAAATGAATCATCGGTCTCCAAAGAAGGTATATTCAACCTCACAGTGTGTCTCTAATTATTTTTAATCCATTTCGTATGATGATCGCAAAAAGTTCAAACAAAATGACCATTATATTCGATCATTACCAACACATAATGACGTGCCATACAGTCTACACAGCAACAGAGGGAAAGCATTTCGCTGTTGATCGATTATCCATTAGGAGTTTAGTTGATTCCTGTGGAACCTTATGTATAGGCTTTATCAAAAAAAGGTTTACGGGAACAAATTCATATGCTGTTTGCTTTTATAAACACACAAACCGATTGCGGACTTTTCTTTTGATCGCAGATATGGAGGCAAGTGATGTATTGAACCGTATATTTAACATATTAGGACATTGTGGGAATCACCTGCATGACAGCCGGCTGTGCTAAAAGTACCTACATGATAAAATTCTTTCTCAATCTAATATTTCTTCCAAGTTTTCGAACACCTTTTCATCCTGCACATATATAAAGTAACCGCGAGCGCATAAATTGTAATTCAAATGGCTATCAATCCCTTGAATTATTGTTGATTGAAATTGTGAAGCTTTGGTCTACTACCTTTAATATATAAGAAAAGTTTATAAGAAAAGGATATTTTGGATTTTCGCTGATAGCTGATGGCTCTATTCCGGATTTATAATGTTTATGATTCTATTTGAACCATAATCACTCTTCATGTAATTTGGAAAAAGAGTTGATTGCGTCTCTATCAGTTGATATTCATGGAATATTCTTGTACCTGTTATATATTTTTGAGTGTCGAAAAGCACGCGGAAAACGGGGTGCTCTCCTACGACAGTAATATAACTGACAACAGAAACTCAAGAAGAATGAATGTTCTAGAGGAAACACCATACTGGTTATGCCGTAGACTCCTGTTTCAAAACAAGTCATTTTTGCCTGTAGTCGTCAACGGCTCAGAAAAAATCTGAAATGACTAGATCATATCCTTGTTGATGAAGCAAGCTCAAAAATATCCAAACATTGCTTCGAATGGAGCAAGAACCCAATGTGGAATGATAAAGCAGAGCTTTATTAGGCAAATTAATCATGACGAGACTGGAGTTATTTCACATGAAACACGTTAGTATCCAGAAAAGGACATCTAATTGGCTGTAAAGCCTTCACATTTTTGTGCACTCTTCTTGGAAAATAAAACCACAAGGAGATGCAACAATATTCGAAAAAAAAGTTCAAAACCCGCCTGAGTGAGGGAATAATTATACTTTTCTTTTCTTCTTGTTGATGTCCACTGCATCTTTTTGTAGTTTTCTGTAATAGTAGTTGTAGTTTTTTAAAATCTTCATCTATATATTTTTCCACAAGGGTAGGATAAAAAATTTTTGACTGCGCCTAATTTCTAAGGCAGTATGAATGAATATTTGCACGTTATGTTACCTTCTTTAGCATTTATTTTTGTATGTGACGTAAGGGTGACCGGAAATACGGATATGTTGAATAAAGAAGGTGATAAATAGAAGAAGAATAAAAAAGTTGTGAAAGAAGGGATACGGAGATCTGGTTATGCGTTGAGGGAAGGGTTGGGATGAAACCCAGGTTTGGCAAATTATGGTATATGGCATATAAATAAGCGTGCTGTAGATTATATGTGATCTTTGACCGGCATAGGTTTTCGACAATTTTGCAAATGATATTATTTTTTTCGTGACTTTTACTTCTTCAGCTATGTGTGCGTTTGAATTCCTATTGTCGTGTTGTCCGTTCGCATCAAGAAGTTTCGTGTTGATCCCTCGGGAGCAGGCACGTAAAAGAAATTGTTCTTTTGCTGGATGGTACCGTCCGGCTTTGTTTCTATAACGTTGTCGATAAGAGGAACTTTGACGCTCAGGGAGAATGTTATTATCTGCAAGATCTGTGAGAGTGTAGAAAGTTGGAAGGAGAAAGGTTCTTAACACTTGCAGACTTGCGGCAGGGATAGGGGAATGCCGAAAAACTCTCAAATATAGCAATCAACGGGAACTAACTGACACTGCACTTCTTCGGCAACAATTTGTAGGAACTTGGAAGAAGTCATTAAAAAGTATATCGGTTATCAGAGATGGCGAGAAAGATAATCAGAAAGTCATTATTTTATAGTGTCGAAGTTAATTAAAAGTTTATTTTCAAAAAAACTGTTCTTGATGATTTACACCAAGGTGTTCACGTTGATTACTACATAAACAAGAAAAAATTATGATTGGTTAGCTCAAATGCCGGGGTAACCAAATTGTATAAAAAATATTGGGGATGATTTGAGAAAATTAGCACAAATGTAGCCTATGGAAGCTATGATCACGATGCTTCTCCCAGAACCATCGATCCCGACGCTACTGGAAGTTCAATACTGATTCCTGAGTCAATGGTTTCTGCCTGCAGAGGCAGTCCGAGAAGGGCTTTTCGACAACATATTTCTACATGCAGGAACGCAAGGAGATATCACTAGTCAGTGCAAGGGCCAAGAAGGAACAGATTGCAGGAGAGAAGTGAGCACTAGTCCTCAATGAGACAGCGCGCAAACGCTGGCCTACCCACTCCTGCCAGTTGATACAGGAAAGACTCAAAACTAGAGGAAATCTATGAAGGACACTAAAACACCGCGAAACCGCGGCTGCAAATCGAATTCGAACTCGACTCCGACGGAAGCCAGCAGAAGCAGATGAATTAAAAATACTTCCAGTTATGAAATCAGCTGAGTTTCGACCTTTGCCTATAAAAATTCGATTGTTATCATGCAACTTGGTTGGCTCTGCGATTGCTACAAGCGCGGGAAGTAAGCAGCTGTCCTACAAGTTTGAAGTTTGCTTTACAAGCCAGAGACGAATCGACCATGATCTGTAGGAAATTTAGAAGCAGGCCGAGAACAGTTCGAAGATGGGTCAATGGCGAATGCTTTGAACCAGGGTTTTCAAAAAACTATACGCTTTATTTAATAGTTTCGAGTTCAAAAGACGCCATAAATAGCTTACTCCTAGAAAGTGATTATCGACAGGAATCGTCAACGCGAGAGATGCTTCTGGCATCCACGATTACCAAACAACCAAAATATTGTGTACTGATGTCGAAATTTTCATAATTTATACACCCATACTTTTCAATGCGTCAGATATCACTAGTCCGCGCAAGGGCCGAGAAGGAACAGACTGCAGGAGAGAAGTGAGCACCAGCCCTGGGTGAGACAGCGCGCGAACGCGAGCCTCCCCTCTCCTGCCAGTTGACACAGGGAAGACTCAAAACTAGAGGAAATCTATAAAAGACACTAAAACAACGCGAAACCGCAGCTGCAAATCGAATCCGAAATCGACTCCCACGGAAGCCAGCAGAAGCAGATGAATCATCAGACTTGGAAGAAAAACGATGTTGAATCATAAGCACTGTTCTCTTTTCTCTCAAAATGCTTCATCTCCAAAGGAGAATCTCACATATATAAAATGTGTCCGCAGAAAATATCTGGTTTCAGAAGTGATTCTTGAGGGAGCAACTTGCTTTCTCGATGGTTCATGACCCTGGTTCTCACGGGGGATCAACGGAAAGAGACACTTGAGAATGTAAGAACTGCGACCTAAATTATCGTCTCACGAGCAGTTTTTCTCCAAACATTGTATCAGTTTTGAGAAAATAAGAGTGCCAAGGAGTGATGTCTTTCAATTCATATTCACCGCGTTTCATCTATCCCTCCTAAATCTTGTTCCTATAAAATAAATTAGTCTTATTTTGACCATGAGTATGTTACGTCCTAACAATTTCTAAATTTACAATTCCATCAGGTTTTATCGTCACTCAAATATTCGTCAAATATTCGAACTTTCCATTTCGTCCAATCTCCGAAAAGTTGTTAATGTAAGCGAACCTGAAATATCTTGATTATATTTGCAGAAAAGCTGTAGTGCTAGCCGCCGTAAGCTGAGAATCATGTCTGAACTTAGGTTTCAAACATAAAATTTCACCGTTTTATTTTCACCAAGCTATTATGGTTCATGATTCTATGCAGCTTCATGTAGCCATTAGCACCCTAGACCTTGGCAAGGGCAATTCATCTTGTACAGATTTTCTCTCGGAGCAATAAACCTTCCTTTCCTTCAGTACCTGGAGAAAACCCGAAAATGTGTCGTCAGGCGAAGGAGTGTCCTGCCACCTCCACTATTGTAATTTTGACCAATAAGCTCATTTCAAATTCCTTGTCATTTTCTCGGTTGGACAACATCACAGTTCGCTCCTAAATCCTGCGTTTCTCATAATTCCGAAATCTTGTAACCATCAAACAACGAACACCTGATCGGGTCGACCTCAGGCTAGGTTCAAATACTGGTAAACGCGAATATCAAATTCAGAATAAACCTCTCTCTTTTTAACTCTTCGGTATTTTTGTATTCGGATAAAGTGTGTATGTGTGTTCAAAATAAATGCTTACTTTAACTTACTCCCTTAACTCTTTATTCCCATATTACAACAATAGCATAGACAATACATAGTAGAAACATTAAATATTCGGGATGTCTATACAAAAACTAAAACTCGACTACTGGTAGCATTTCTGTTGGAAATGATGAGAGTATCATCGAAACAAATATGTGAAGGTTAGTGCTGTTTAACTCTGAAGAATGTGTATTGCATTAAGGAGTGAAAATGCACTCCTAGACT
Source organism: Neuroterus valhalla (assembly GCA_011762715.2). NCBI lineage: Eukaryota > Metazoa > Arthropoda > Insecta > Hymenoptera > Cynipidae > Neuroterus > Neuroterus valhalla. Next base: position 8,638 of record WSXT02166734.1, on the reverse strand, counting down.
CCCTCCTAAAACCGCAATCCCATTTTGAACTGTAGAGTTAGGTTAAGCACTTTGTTGGCTAGGTATACACTTTGATTCTATCCAAGGTTTGTAACGCGAATACGTCGATGGTCTGGCTGAACAAGCGGCGACACTGCAGGAGATATAGAGAAGGAGTCGGGTGGAATTCCAGTCATGTGCCAAGCAACGCAGCGTCTCCATCTAATTCTGGAAGTCACTCCACCCACGAATCTCCAGCCACAGCCCGACCGATTTCTTTTACTTCTCTGTCCTATAGTTTTTCTTTTGTGGGAGAAAACCTTCATTTGAGATCAATGCTCCAATGACACACATTTCAGATTAGAAACCTTATTTTGTAGCTGATCCATAAAGAGAAGAGACCTGAGTGGCAGTATTTGCTCCTTTTGATTAAAACAAAAAGGGTTTTCTCCCATTGCGCCTTCCTTCACTTTCAAAATATGTTTGGATTATAAGGCATTAAGTAAGATATCAATAATAAATACAAGTATCCTAATGCAAGTATTGGATTCATGGAATCTGAACAGATGGAGGGCAGAGTCGTTGACAACAACTGCGGATGGACAACGAAATATTTCCAGAACGATTCCGGGTAGGGAGCGTAATAATTAGGGATTCAAATTCAATTTGTCTTGGAGATGCAGTTTGAATAAAAAGCTGACTCCAAGTACAGCCGAATCAATCAGATTTTCTGAAAAATATTCCGAAATTAGGTTGAACTCATCGGGTAATCTAAGTAGCATAGTTCATCCAGAATAATTTCAAATCCTTTCGAATCCTTTCGTGGATGAAATTGCTAAACCAAGTTTGCTGATAACCAATTGGAAAATCATTCGAATACTAATAACGGATATAATAGAACTAATATGAATTTGTAAACAATCAAATTCAACATGTTGTTTAGTTGATTTTTACACCATCCAAGGTTTATAGAGAAAATATACAACTCGTAGATCGAAAACACTTGTAATTCCTTAAAGTGACCTCTGAGATTGAGTGTAGGATGTTGCACATCCTGAGAAAGATTAAACTTTCAGAGTATAGGAATGGTTTGAATTTTGAAAAGGCCAGCCTTATTACCTAATAAAAAACATTACGTGCAGTCCAAATGCAATCGTATTACAAAAATCCCTTTGGGCACTAACGTTTGACGATAGAAACTCTAATTTAACTTGGTCTACGTTACTCTCGGAATGTTTTCGAACGCAAACTTCATTCAAGACCAAAAAGCCAAGTTTTTGATGTGCAAGTTCTTCGACTTCTTAGAACAAACTTTTCACATATCAAGATGTATTGGACTGGTTCTGTTTGTTCAAGTTCAAGATCGAGAGCAATATAAATTTTGTACAGAATGAGGAAATACACTCGTACAAGAATCGGAACTGAATTTCTCGTATCTGTCACTTCTTCCTTCGCTTCGATTTCCTGTGTCGACATTGCAACCATCAATTTCTCAGTGGCTGCTTTCATTTCAACTGGTGCTGTTTGACTACATTATTCTCGCATTCTACGCTTTTTGAAAGAATAGATAGAGCCAGGCTTGCGAATTCTTTTAAAGAAGGATTTAATCGAGCGTGGCTTTGTACGCGGTATTCTACCTATGAATTCATCTCTGTCTCTCGAGATATCCGTATTCACCAACTCAGAAAATGTAACTTCGCAATAAAGGAGTCGTAAAGTTTTTTGTGGGACATTGTCTGTAGGAAAATGATGGTGGACTGATGTTGTACGGATTCAAGTAATTTATTTGAAAATTTGAAGCACTTACTCCGGAAAATATAATTCTACACTAATGCAAGTACACAATCTTGAACTAAACCAGTAAAATTTCACAGTTCTAAGTCAGATCTTACTAGATCACCGAACCCGGTAATCAGTGGTATTTGACTGGTTCACTAAGTGAAATTTTTTTTGGATAAAATCAGTAGAATTCGTAGGCTTTTCTGTGCTAACCTTGTAATTATTTATGCAAAAGCACTTTATTTGCGCAACGGTTCAGTACCAAGTGGCCAGAAGGATCCCCACTGTCAAGAGAATTATATCATATCCCTTATCGTACCTGTGCCCCAAAAATTAATAACAATAACAAAACTACGTAACTGTGTAACTGGATCAGTTATGAGCTTCACTAATATTTTCTAGTGTGTGTAATTGAAGTGTTAATAAGAATTTGAATCTTCTGTAAGAAGCCAGAAGTTCATATGGATTCTTGATTTTACATAAGTCGAAACACGTTCAACTTGAAAATAGAGATTCAGATATTGGTGCATAAATCCGGAAAGTATCAAACTTCATTTGAGAGATTTATAATTTTATTAAAGAATTTTCACGTTGGAAGTAAACTCATATTACTTTCCAAAGTGTTTTCGTTCCTTCCAAAATATAACTGTTCCTCTTGCAAGATCCTTATCACATTTTCTTTTCAATCCAACATGCTGCATGCATATTGAATCCACCCGTGAGAGAAAATAAAATTTGCAACAGTGAAATAGTTACACATGACAATAATGACTCCTTACCATAATGGAATGTTCCTCTGTAATTGCAACAATTAATTTAGCGCAAAGGTGTGAATGAAAAATTGTTTAATGCGAACATTTGAAAGTTTCATAGATTTCCGTCTTTTTGAGAATGGATATCGACCCTAGTCGTTCTATTTCTATGGATATACATGTCATATGCAGAAGCGACTTTACGACTTTGCACATACATCCTCTGTGTGCCAATACAAATGAATATTTCTAGCACAGATAGGTTAAGGCTAGTGATATAATTCATAAATACTCACTCATACATTTTCTCACACAAACCTAAGGATCCGTTTGCTTTGGAAGGCATGGGAAGACAAGATAAATGGGCAGGGTCATTTTATTCTAGACGACGAGTCAGCGCGACGCCATGGCCAGCTTAAGTGCTTGTTCTCGAACCTGGAAAAAAGAACCCGGACATTACCACGTCGTCAAGCTAAAATTCCGATAGTGTGGAAAGGAATTCCTGGCATTTTTTACACCTAGCAATAAAGTCTACCACACAAACCTGTTTAAAAATTAATGTCAACGTTGCAACGCTGTTATTTAAATATCTTGAAGTAGTCCACCTACCAAGGGTATATCAAGAAGATTTTACCAAAAGCAAACGTAGCGCTAGCGTCAAATTGAGGGAAATACAACTTATTGTTAGTCCAAGGAAACTACCATTTGACGACTCTGGGTTTAATTGGAGAGGGGAAAAAAGCTGGCTAGCATGAAGAATATAGGAGAAGCATTTGTTTCGACATTGTACTTTAAAGGATGTAAACAGACTTTTTATAACACATGCATGATTTCAGGCCTTTTCGACGCCTTTGAAGAGGGGCTAAAGCTCTACTTTTCACTCCCTAGGGAGTTAAAAGTATTTTTTACTACCTAGGGAGTTAAAAGTATTTTTTACTACCTAGGGAGTGAAAAGTGACGTCAGAGATGAATAATGAAAATTATACATCAATAACCTTCCATTTTACGATAATCATCAGACTCACGGTAAAAACTTTGAGGAAATTTTTGTTCCAAATAATAGAATGTTACGGTGATTTTTGGAAAATTACCATACATAACTTGAAAAATAACCATGAATCACCAGAAATTTATGAAAATTTATGTACATTTTTAAATTGAAGTTTGGGTTCTTTATCTTGAGTTACCATAAATTGCTTGTAAAATTACTGTAAATTACCAAAAATTTTCATCTATTTCTGGAAATTTATGGAAATTTTCAAAATTGAATTTTTAATCATTCGTGGTAAGTTACCATGTATCCCTGTGAAATCACCATGGATAACCGAAAGTTTCCGGAAATTTATGAAAATTTCCAAATTGAATTTTGGGTTACTAATCTTAAGTTACCATAAATAACCTGCAAAATTACTATAAAGTACCAAAAAATTTTATAAATTTCCAGAGATTTTGAAAATTAGATTTTCAGTAATCTACGGTAAGTTACCATACATCGCTGTGAAATTACCATGAAGAACCGAAAATTTCCGGGAATTTTTTAATTGAATTTTAAAATACCTTTGAAATCACTTTCAATTACCCAAAATTTTCATAAATTTCCGTAAATTCATGGAAATTTTGAAAATGGAATTTTTAGCAATTTGTGGCAAGTTACCATGTATCACTGTGAAATTACCATGAAGAACCAAACATTTCCATGAATTTCCGGAAATTTTTAAAATGGATTTTGGGTTCCTTATCTTGAGATACCATGAATTACCTATAAAATTACTATAAATTACCAAAAATTTTTATAGGATTCCGGAAATTCATGGAAATTTTCTTAAATAAATTTTTATTACTTTACGGTAAGTAACCATGTATCCCTGCAAAATTATAATGAATAACCGAAAATTTCCGGAAATTAATGGAAATTTATTGATATTACCAAATTCAATTTTGTGTTACGTATCTTAAATTATCATAAATTAGCTGTAAAATTACTATAAATTACCAAAAAATTTCACAAATTCAAGGAAATTTATGGAAATATATTGAATTAAATTGTTATTAGAGGTACCATATATCCCTGTCAAATTACCATGAATAACCAAAAATTTCCGGAAATTTATGGAAATTTATTGAAATTCTTAAATTGAATTCTTGGTTACTTCTCTCAAGTTATCATGAATTTCCTGTAATATTACTATAAATTACCAAAAATTTTCATATACTTCCAGAAATTCATGGAAATTGTCAAAGTTATATTTTGAGTCATTTATGATAAGTTACTATATACCCCTGTGAAATTACCATGAATAACCGAAAATTTCTATGAATTTCCGCAAGTTTGTCGAAATTTCAAAAAATGAACTTCGGGTGATTTATGGTAATTCACCATAGTTTCCTGCAGAATTCGAATAGAGGACCAAAAATTTCCAGAAATTTCCAGAAATTTTTGATCCAGTCTTATGGCATGTTTTGCATTGAATGTATTGAATCGTATGTGATATTCATAAGTGTGAACCAATTCGAACGAATTTTCAAAGAGTTAGTAAATCGCAACATTGTTTTCTTTTTATACCTATTCTTTAGAAAGAAGATATCCTAGCTCACTGGAATTTTTTACCCTCAATTTATATTTGAATTGAATGTATTTCTGCTTCACGGAAGTAAATCTAATGTCGATGTTAAGAATACCTCTAAATAATAATCGTTAATTACTGAAATGCACAATTCGGACTAATTCCTATTGAAAATGAAATTATTCATGAAGTAGAAATAGAATCTTCTAAGAATAATAATAAAGTGTTTTTGGCATTCAGAAATTATTCCATTCCTCCCATTTTCGTGCAAACATATTTTTTGCTGTATTATCTTTTAGAAAACTGAGAAGAAGGTTTAATTGCATTACGGAAATATGATATTCAACGAGAAACAAATGTAATTCAGTTAAATTTATTCCGGTCTAAACAAAGATGTTGAGTTGTGACGTATACGGAAAATGAGATAGGCATTCGCCACCTCATTAAGAGGATAATTTTGCTTTTCTTGTATTTTTATGATGAGCATTAAAAGCACTTGATTCAAGGCGATATGATTCCCTGCAAAACTCTGGAAGCTGAATGTACATCGTTTTAAAATGGGAGAAAAGTCGCTGAAAGTGGAAAATGCGAAGCCTAGTATTGATAATAAAGAGTCATTTGTGGCTTCACAGAAAGTTCTTATCCCAGGGATTCTGGAGCTTACCAACCACCTCGCTAAAGTGTTATTCATCTTCTGGTTTTGTGGAGATAGGTGGCAAGAGGCAGAAGAGCCAATGCTGTGGTTATGAACTATTTCTGTGCACCAGTACTAGAAGAGTCAGGTTTTAATGAACTTTGCATAATTTCGTTCCCGAGTCTTCTACTTTTGTCCTGCTTGTTCCATGTTGCTGGCATATCGATTTATTTACGAGTGCATAATGCTTCAACTTTTTGACCATACACATTTATTTTTCAACATATTGCGATTAGAATATATACTCTTTTCCGTTTCAGGAGGTTATCTGATACACAAAAGGGTCATTCCAAAGACTTTTTAACTTCCACGCAGTTCAACTACTGCGACCTACCATAGGTGTATTCTCTAAGGGTATGTTGGAAATTAAAAAAGCGGGGGTTTATGAAATGAAAAGAGAATTAAAATATGTCCGGAAGAAACATGCTATTACATTCCCTAGAAAGGCTTACGAGGCAGATTCTTACCCTATATTGGAAGCTTTTCTTGAAAACGCGTTATTATTTTAAGAAATGTACCAAAAATTTCAAAGTGATATATTTTTTGCTTTCTTCCTGAAAAAAAGAAAACCATCTCTCAAATTTTCCTCTGAACCTGAATCAGTAACAGCTGACAGTTAAGATTCGCTGCAGCGATTTTCCGAAAATATGATGAAAACCTCTGTGAAGGATTTCCATCAAGAAATGTCGTTAATTCCTTATTATTCTTTGGTTTGCATGTTTTATTCTCAAATATTTCAAAGCGTTTTGTTAGTTGACTTAGGTAAGAAACTAAAAGCTCATCTTCAAAGGTTCTTAGGGTTGAAATCACAGAAAAAAAAAACAGAGGCATTCCCTTCTCCTCGTTTACAGTTGATCTACAGCCTAATCTAACTGATCGGTACTGGAGTGCCAAGTCAATAACAACATTTTCTCAATCTGTTATCTTCTAGTTTCTCATACGTCGTCCAAGCTAAAAGTTTTCTTTTAGGCATACTAATCGAAATACATAAGTCACTAAAGGAGGGAAAATCTTTTGAATGAATTTAATCATAGTAGCTTTCAGAAATACTTACATTTTTTTCAACTATAAAAAGTTAAATGCTCACAGATCAGACAAGCGTGGAAAATCATATTCGAAAACAGGCATATTCAAACTCAATCCAAATTAAAACCAGCCTGCAAATTATCATCGCGCGCAGCTCGGTTCGCTCGCAAGTTTGAGCGCGTCTTCCGGATCTCGCGCTTCGTGCTCGGTCTTTGTACTTCCCTACAAATGTATATAGGGCTTTTGAAACTAGAAAGTAGAATGTCGAGTGCTGTATTTTATGATCGTGAACTCTCTGTTGTTAAAGCTTCTCCGGCTTGAACGAATACATTCTCACCGTGCGTCTCGTGCTGCGCACTCAATCAAAATCTGTCCAAGGCTCCAACTCTTCTATATTACCTTTAACTCTAATGCATCGAATGTATATGATATTCACTTATACACCTCGTACCTTGTTTTGTTTTTCAAATATGAGGCCATACTTACAATTCTTGAGTCTTAGAAAAAAAGTCCAAAAAAATTTCCAAAATGCTCCTTCGTTCCATTTTTGATCCAAAATAGCCGGTAAACGAACCAGACTTGTCTTTCTGGTCCCTTAATATGGTTGCCAAAGCACGACCGAAAATGATCATTCTTTCGAAAGTTACCGAGTTCACAAATTATTACATTCTCATCATAATGAGAAAGTACTGGTTTTACGTAAGGATAGACTTTCGCGGAATCGATGAAATCTCCACGCTTTGAGACCTTCGGATCCCGAAAAAGTAGTTCCTACGTTGGTGTCTTTCTGCTGTCGTTGTCGTCGTCGTCGTTGTCGTCGTTGGTTTCTGTATACTCCAGAACTTTTGAAACATTAATCGGATTGGATTGCCCTTTGGCAAATATTTTGAAAGATCAAAAAGACAGGTCAATTCCGTTAACCAGCTATTTTGGATGGAAAATCAAATAAAGGGAACATTTTCAAAATTTAGTGGATATATAGCAGGATAAAAAGCTGCAATTTTTTGAAGCGATCCTATATCCATGGAATGAATGTGATAGTAGACATAACTTGTTCTCAATCAACTTCTAAAGGTACAGGCAGGGTATTCAGTATAATTGGTTGAGTGAAAATGAGGGGTTTCCTTCCGAAAAGGTGTTATGCACGATTTCCTTCCTCTCCGTATGCTTATGTATTTTGACGCGCCGATGACGAATCTGAGAGTGAAAATTGTCGCGATTGTCATGGTGAAAGCATGAAAACCCCATAAAATTATGGTTTTTTGAGTTTATCTCCGCTGCAAAATTAAAAAAAAATGTTTCAAATAAAAGTTGTAGATTCTATCAAGATACATATTTTTTGTCATATACATTTTTCTTCTGCGAGTGGTTGTTTCCTAGAAAATTCGTGATAATCTAGAATTGAGTAAGCACATTACTACAAAAATATTGTTGGGCAAACCCCTTCCCCTTTCTCAGGTCTCGTGGGAGGCGGAAAGACAACCCTCTGACTGGTCACAGAAATGATGTTGGTGAAACCCCTACCCCTTTCCCAGGTCCCGTGGTATGTTGGAAGGCAACTCTCTGACTGGACACAGAAATGATGTTGGTCAAACCCCTACCCCTTCCCCAGGTCCCGTGGTAGGTGAGGAGGCAAACCTCCGACTGGTCACAGAAATGATGTTGCTAAACCCCTACCCCTTCACCAGGTCCCGTGGTAGGTGGGGAGGCAACCCTCTGACTGGTCACAGAAATGATGTTGGTCAAACCCCTACCCCTTCACCAGGTCCGTGGTAGGTGAGGAGGCAAACCTCCGACTGGTCACAGAAATGATGTTGCTAAACCCCTACCCCTTCACCAGGTCC
>WSXT02166723.1:12657-23789 GCA_011762715.2 Neuroterus valhalla | reverse complement strand
TCCTGAAGATGCGAACTGTAACGTTCGCGAAACGTCGACAACATTTGTAGTTTGTACACGATCGAAACCCGAAACAAGTTCATTTTCATTCAACTTTTTTGTTACGAAATCAATAATTTGGATTTGAAGTCATTTGTGTTCAAAAATTAAACTACCTTTCAAAAAATTTAGTTTTTGCTCTCTGGTTGGGAATTCATAATTTTTTGGAAACTCGTTCAGTTGTAAAATTCCTCCTATCAACCATTAAACTACTTTATTCATTGTTGAAAATTGATCCATCGCAGTTGAATGTACGAAAATTAGTTTTTACTTCCAATTCAACTATTTCAACCAATTTCGAAATTCATCAGATTAGAGTATCAATCTTTAGGCAATCAATCAATTTTAATTATTTTGTATTTATCTTTGTATTATACTTATTCAAATTGTGACGGATTTATAATCATACAAAAATTTAAACATATTGTTCAATATTCAAGAATTTGGACAGAAAATCATTCTGCCCCTTTCAGAATTTTACTGTTTCATAAAAAATTCGTCATTTTGGGGTTAACATTACACTATTTTTGTAGAAAGTTCGATTAACTCGTTGGAAATTAATTTTGGAATTAAAATTCATATTTTTGCGAGACTAAGGTTTCATTGTTTTGTGAAAAATTGTTCTTTTTGGATTCGCATTTCAAGGATCTGATTATGTCCTCTATTCTATTTTGACTGCAAATTTAAGCGATTTGTTGAAAACTCATTTGTTGGTTGAATTCAACTTTATTCATTACAAACTAAATTTTTTTAGGAAGAAAATCACTATTCCAGGTTGAAAATCAAATTAAGAATTAAACAATGAAAAATATGAATAGTCAAATCTTTGGCAGAAAAACATCAATTTTCAACGAATAAAAACTACTTTTCGACAAAATATCAATTCTTTAAAAAAAGATGATTTTCCAACAAAATAGTTGAATACTCAATGGAAACAGGTTGGGAGATTCACTATTTGTTTTAATATTCATTTTTTTTTGTTGTGAAAATTCAACCGTTGGTTTGAAGATTTGTCATTTTAGTTAAAAATTTGAATATTTTGTTGTTTCTTTGCTTTGTTTTTTGGAAACTAATCTTCTTTATTGAAAATCCATATTTTTTGTTGAAAATCAATTCATTTCAGTTATAAATTCATCTCTTTGTTAGAAAATCTTGATATGTGATCAAACAAATCCAACTATTAAACTGGAAGTTCAACTATTTTGGTAGAAAAAATTCAACTACTTGGTTAAAAGTGTAATTCTTTTTTAGGAAATTCAATTGTTCCTTTGAAGATTTGTCATTTTTGTTGAAAATTCGAATATTTTTCTGAATATTCGCTTTGTTTCCAGAAAACTAATCTTCTTGATTAAAAATTCATATTTTTTGTTGACGATCAACTGCTTGATTAAAAGTTCAACGATTTTGTAAGAAATTCTTTTTTTTTTTGTTAAAAATGCATCATATCAGGCAAAAATTATTCGCTGGTTAGAAATCAAGTTATTGTGTGAAAAACGTTTTTTTTTATTGTTCAAGGTTCATCGTTTTTCTCGTAAATTTATCTCTTTGGTTAAAAATTGAACTATGTTGAGGCAAAAATTTGTTTTTGATTGCAAATTTTTCTCTTTTTCTTGCTTTCTTTGTTAAGGCATAAGTAAATGATCAAAAGTAAATGAAATGTAAACACTAAAAATGAAATTTTCTTTATGTTGCAGGTAAATTTTGAGCGAGAGATACTGCTTCTATGTTTAGAACTAAAATTGCTCCAGTAGGTATAAATTTGTTTCGATTGTATTTGTTTATAGTAAAATTTACCTGGGAAATTTTTATCCGATTTTTCATCGCCCTTTTAACCTTTTGAACCCTTATTCAGCTTGGCTGAAAATGGATTCTTTTTTGTTTGTAAATTCGGATATAAAATTTTTTCTTTCTCAAATTTGAATTTTTATGCTGAAAATTGAAAGGTTTTATTTTTGCTTGTAATTTTTTTTGTACAAAATCATTTTTATTTTTTCATCTGTTTTTTCGTGGGAAATTGATCTTCTTCATGTTTAAAAATTATCTATTTTTGTGAAGGATTCAACTATTATGTTAAAAATTCAACTATTTGGTAGAAAAAAATTAATTTCTCCAAAAATTTATTCCTTTTCGAGATCCATCATTTTAGTTTGAATTCGATCTATCTATATGGTAAATAAATGAAAAATATAATTCTTCATTGATGAAAATGAATCACTTTTTGGGTGAATAAGTATCTTTTTTATATTCTGGGCCAAGGATGAATCTTTTTTTGATTCAAAATTTGTTTATTTGGTTCGAAATGGATCTACTTTCTTGGAAATTCAACAATTTTGTTACAACTTAACTCGGTAGGTCTTAATCTTGTATTTTTGAACTATTCGGACCTCATCAGGCATTCTGGCTCGTTTTCCTAAAATATCCCCAATTTCCACCAAAATGTCTACTATTATATTTTTGGTTGAGGATTCATCTTTTTATGTTCAAAATTTAATTGCATTGTTCGAATGTAAATAAATTGTACAAAAAAAAACAGTTTGAAAAGTCGTCCATTTTGTTTGAAAATTGTACTTTTTGTTGAATTTCGTCTTTTGAGGGTAAATATTGAACTTAAGAGTCTGCAGAATCTTCTTTGACTAAATATTCAAATTTCCTGTTGAAGATTGATATTTTTTGGTCAAAGATGCAATTATTTTATAGATGATTCGTCTTTTTCGATAAAAAATTCAGAAAATGGGTACAATTTTTTTCTAATTGACTGAAACCTCGTTTTTTGGTGAGAAACTAATTTTTTCGTTGGCGTTCATTTTTGTTTGTTTGAAAATTTGTCTCCTCAGTTTGAAACTCAGTCTTTATTATTTTAAATTACAACTAGTTTGTTGATAATTGAGAAATGGTAAACGGAAAATCCAGAATGGAAAATTTGCAAAATGGAAATTCTTTCAGATCAAAATATCAATTATTACATTTTTTGCTAGAAATTCATTTTTTATATATATATTTTTTTTGGTTCATAACTCAACAGATCAGTTAAAAGTTGAACTACTTTCCAGAAATTTCTCTTTTTATTGAAGATTCGAAATTTGATTTAAAAGTCCCCTATCCTGCTGCACATTCAACTATTTTGTTGAAAATTCAATAATTTTGGTATATATATATATATATATATATATAATAAATTCTTTGTTGAGAATTCATTTTTATGTTCGAAAATTCAAACTTTGGATAAAAGTGGATATATTTTGTTAAAAGAGAACTATTTTTTGGTAGAAAAATCATTTTACAGACTGAAAGTTGAAAGACTCTATGTTTTGGTGATATTGGTCGTTTTTATTTAAAATTTGATGCATTTTGTTTGAAATTCATCCTTTATAATTGAAGGTTAATCTTTTTTGGCTAAGGATTTAATTCTTCTATTCAAAATTTCTCTTGACTGATCGAATTCAATAATTTTATGTTTGAAAACACATTCATTTTTCCACAAAAATTTATACTTTTTGGTCGAGAGCTCAATTCCCTGGTCGAAAGTGGAGAACGTGGTTTTCACATAACCTCAAAAAGTCTTCACCACCCAAAACGGAAAAAAATGTCCGTTCTGAGGATTAGACCATGTGTAATATAATATTTTTTGGGTCGCTGAAACCAAATTCGAAGTCTACTTCACCTCCTGACGCCAGGTTTTTGACATAACCTCACAAAGTGTACACAGTCACATTAAAAAGAAAATTTCTGATATAGCGGTCAACCCATGCTTAGCATATGTTTTTGAGGTCGCTGAAACCGAAACTAAAGTCCATTTCGATCTTTCACATCAAGTTTTTGACATGACCTCAAAGAGGTCAAAGTAATTTTCTTTGTTTCGCTGTGAAGACTTTTTGAGGTTATGTTAAAAGTTGACGTGATGGGTTAAAATGGACTTCTGATTCGATTTCAGCGACCTCAAAAAAAAAAAAATTTAAAAAGCATTGTCTTAATCCCGGGCCACAAATCTCCCAGGAATTCAAAGCTTTTCAAAGATTCAATTTAAATAATTGCCCAATCTTCATTCCTCTTTCCCTGTTAATCATTAGTGATAACCCTCCGGATAATCCGGTATTCTTTCAAAGGGACTTGAGGTTAACGAGATGTCGTTCACGCTGAGACTTGACATTAGTTGAGCTTGGAATCGATTGGTTCTGCGCTGTTAATTTCAATTCTAGACGCGCAATTAACGAAATTCTGCAATTTCACGTTCAATGAAACTGGTATGATTACGAAACTTTATATCATCTATATATTTTTGTAAAATCCTTCAATTATCGAATTTTTATGATAGGAACTAAGAAATTGAATACGTTTTCCTGTGAAAAAAAGACAGCCTTCCTACTCTACTGGGGTCTGAACCCAGCACCTTTCGTTTGCCAGACGAGTGCTCTACCAACTGAGCTACTGAGGAGTCCGGCTAAAATAAAAATATTCCTTCGAATTTCATGAAAATTCATTCAGTTTATTTATATTCTTCTATTTATATTCATTCAAGACTTCAATATTGCCACATTATTTCACTAGATACTGTCCTTTATATAACGAATGATAAAATTTATGTACTTATATTTGTATAGTTTCTCGGTTTAAAAAAAGGTTTGTGCTCCGACCAAAAACCGACCAAAAAACAGATCAATTTTTGACAAAACAGTTGCAATTTCAAGAAGGAAGAAATTTCGACTGAAATAAATAAGTTTACATACAAAAAAAAAAAATCGTTTACCAAAAAAGTTGAATTTTCACCCTGTAAAGATTTTTTGGTCAGGAGAAGAAAAAATTATGAACTCAAGTATCTGATTTTCAAACCAAAAGGCAAAATACTTGATTAAACAGTTGAATTTTCAAGCGAAAAATACGAATATCACACAAACGTGGAAGTTTTAACAAAAAAGTCATTTATTAGACAAATAGTTAAATTTTCAATATAAATAAATTGGAATTTTAAGAGAATGTTGAAAAAAGAAGAAATTTCAGCAAAACAATCAAATATAAAAATTAGGGAGACGAATCTCTTGCGAAAAAGGTGAATTTTCGACAAATTTGAGGAATTTTTGGATCCAAAATACGAAGATGTTCTTTTTTTGTTAAATAGTCGAATTTTCTATAAAAATGATAAAATTTTTATCCCGAACAAATAAATTTGTGACAAAACCATTGACTTTTCAAGTTGGAAGTCAAGTCTCCTACAAAATGGTTGAATTTTAAAGAAGAAAATATGAATTTTCTCCGAAAAAAAATAGATTTTTAGATAATCAGTTCAATTTTTCAAGAACATAATGGAATCCCCAAACCAAAAAGACGTATTTTTAACCAAAAAGTTTAATTTTTGACGCTACAATATCAAATTTAAAAAAAGGTAATTGGTAATCAAAAATACAACATTGGATTTTGCACCTTAAAAAATGATTTCTTAACAAAACAAAACAAAATTCCAAATAAAATAATTGATTTTTTGAACAGTGTAAATCAGTTTTCAACGAATATACCCCATATCACAATTTTTTACAAAAATCTGCCTTCCTCCCTCTATGAGAGTATGACGTAGTTTTTTAACTACAATTTTTCGTCCGAAAAGACGAATCGTAATCTGTGCAGTCGAATTTTTGACTGGAAAAGTTGAAATCGTAAGAAAATAGTTCAATTTTCAACAAAATTTTCTAATTTTAGAACAAGAAAGATTATAGTTCTACGAATTTAAGAAAGAAACCGTTAAATTTGAAATAAAAGACTTGGATGTTCAATCAAAAATTGGTTTTTTTAATAAAAAAAGACGAATTTTCTTGAAAGACAATGAAATCCCTTTGACGAAAAATTAGATTTCTCACGAAAAAGTTTTTCTGATGGAAGAAGACGAATTTTTTACGAAAGCCAAAGGAATTTTTAATACAGAAAAATGAAATTTTACCCTACAAAGTTTCTTTCATTTTTGGAAAATAAATTTTATAGCAAAGAAGATGAATTTTTGATAAAAGAAGACGAAATTTTAACAAATTATTTTATTTTACAATAAAAAAAGTTGAATTAGAAAAAAGCAGTAAAAATTTGGATAAAAAACTTGAATATTCAATCAAACATTTGTTTTATTTTTTAAAAAAAAGACAAACTTTTTGAAAGACAGTAGAATTTTTCACGCAAAATCTAATTTCTAACAAAAAAATTTTCTTTTTCCTGGGAAATCAACTTTTATTAAAGCAGATAGCTTTTTTTTTTAAAAAAACGAAATCCGAATAAAATATTTCATTTTCAACTCAGGAAAATTAATTTTCTACCAAAGAAGATGGATTTTCGATGCAAAAAGACGAAAGCTTAACAGAATATGTATTTTCGTAGGTTTAAAATAAATTTTTTGGTTTGAAACTCAATTTTTCCGCGTTAAAAATTCTGCTGTCTTCTGAAAAATGTATCTTTTGCACTTAAAAAACTAATGTTTGGTAGAAAGTTTAAGCATTTTATTCAGAAATTACCTTTTTCCTCTAATTTATCCTCGTTTTCGAGAAAATAAACTATTTGTTAAAATTTAGTTTTTTTTCTGTCATAAATTCATCTTTTTTGGCGTGAAATTCATTTTCCTGGGTTGGAAAAAAACTTTTTTTTCAAAATTCAATATTTCGCTTCGAAATTTCCGCTTGCTCAAAAAAAAACTTATCTTTTACACATAAAAAGCAAATGTTTCTTTGAACATCTAAGTCTTTTATTGAAAATTAATTTTTTATTCTCAATAAGTACTTCTTGTCAATCAGAAAATAAATTTTATAAAGAAAAGATGAATTTTTGACACAATAAGAATAAATTTGAAGAAAGAAATTTTGAATAGCCAACTAACTACAATTTAAAAAAAGCAATTAAATTTAGAATAAAAAACTTGGATGTTCAACCAAACATTTGATTTTTTTTTTCAAGAAAAAGACAAATTTTTCGAAAGAGAGTCGAATTTCCATGCGAAAAATCAAATTTCGAACAAGAAAGTTTATTCTGTCCCAAGAAAATAAATTTTATTTCAAAGAAGATGCATTTTTTGTACAAAAAGACGAAATTCTAACCAGATAGTTCATTTTTTTGATAAAAAAAAGGAATTAGAAGAAAACAGGTAAATTAGAAATGAAAGACTTGAATGTTTAACCAAACATTTGCTTTTTCAATGAGAAAAGACGAATTTTTCAGAACAAAATTGAATCTCTAACGGGAAAAATCAAATTTCTAATAAAAAAGTTTATTTTCATCTTATCCCTGGAAAATAAGTTTCATAACAAAGGAGATGAATTTTCGTTACAAAAAGACGACATTTCAATTGAATAGTTTTTTTTTCAACAAAGACGAATTTGAAAAAAAGAGTTAAATTTCAAATGAAAAACCAAAATGTCTAATCAAACGTTTGTTTTTTTGATGTGAAAAGACAAATATTTGTAGAAGACAGTGAAATCTCTCACTCGAAACATTGTATATTCCACAAAGGAGTTCGTTTTCTTGGGTTTAAAATAAACTTTTTTGTTAGAAATTCAATTGTTCGCTTCAGAAATCCCACTGCCTCCTAGAACATTTGTCTCTTAAACTAAAAAACAAATGTTGGGTTGGAGATTTGTGTCTCTCATTCGAAATCAACTGTCCTTTCTCTGATTCGGCCTTGTTTTTTAAAAAATGAACTAATTTTTGAAATTCGTCTTTTTGGGTCAAAAATGCATCTTTTCTACCATATAATTTATTTTCCTGGCCAACGGCCATGCCACGCTCGGAAAACAGTTCTCGTACGATCACGGAAGTTGAGAAGCGTTGGGCGCGGTTAGTATTTGGATGGGTGACTTTCCGGGAATAACGTATGCTGTTGGCATGTCACGCTTACGACGCAAGAGATTATGGCCTGATGGTACAGGAAAAAAAAACTTTTGTTTTGAAAATTCAATTTTTCGCGTTAGAAATTCTACTGACTTCTAAAAAAATTATTTAAAATTATTATTATTATTATTATTATAAAATTATAAAATTATACACTTGAAAAACAAATGTTTGGTTGAACATCCAAGTTTTTTATTTTAAAACCTGTTTTCTTTTAAAGTCGTCTTTGTTGATTAGAAAATAAATTTAATACCAAAGTAGATGGATTTTTGGCACAATAAGTCCAAATTAAAAAAGATAGTTAATTTATGATCAAGAAAGACGAGTTAGAAAAAAAGGTAAATTTCCAATAAAAGACTTGAAGGTTCAACAAAATATTTGATTTTTTAATAAAGTTGAATTTTCTAGAAACTATAGTCTCTACGTTAATGCCGATTTTGATCAAATCTAATCCAACATTTCTGATACACGTGTGGACCGGAATTCATTATTTCAGGTTGTTTTCGTTAAAAACCATAAAATTATGTTTCCGAGTATCAGGGATTTATTTCCGGCTGACAAAGGCGGTTTCTTCAAGATGTGTCGGGAGGATGTGCCGAAATGGAATATTCGTGAGTAGCGGAGGTTGCACACATGTTTTCGTTTAGATTTCGCCCGTCGCGTCGGAAGGGGAGCTTATGGCTTATAGCCCCTCGACTTTAAAACCTCGTCGAGGAAAATCGAAGAGAATTTCCCCTCGAAAGACAAACTGCACGGCTACATTTTCCGATTTGTAAACGTTTCTCAGTACACGTCTTTTCCGATAACTCAAGAAATATTTATCAGAGGTCTGTGATGCGTTCTTTTTTATTTAGGATATTTCAGACATGTAGCTATTTCATATGTGTGCTTTTGTGTGGGAATCTGAAGGAAAAAAAATTTCTTTATGACTTATGGATAATACGGAACATTTGTCAATTAAATAAACAAATTTTATAAACAAATGCATAAATTCATCATTTTTGAAACAGATTCGTCTCGTTTTTTAACAGAAAGGTCAATAAATATTTTACTTATAGATTTTTTGAGTGATTCTCTGATTTCACACCCTAAGTGTTATTTGTTTAAACAAAATTAATTAACAAATGCATAATATTGGGATTTTTCAATCAAAGGAATTCTTTTCTTTTCAAACAACTTTGAACATGTTAGGATACCTCTTGATATTATATTGTTTAGGAAATACAATAATTCCTATTTGTTTAAACAATTAAATAAATAAATAAATTGTTTTGTCACTTTTCAACATAAAGATTTTGTTTCTCTAGAAAAATATGCTGTCAATGTCTTGCTAGTAGCCCTCTATATAGCTATTTCTGATTAATATTACACATTAAGTAATTGTTGTTTGAAAACGTAATGAACAAATGCATAAATTCGTTAATTTTTAATAGATTCGTCTCGTTTTTTCAACAGAAAGGTCAATAAATATCTTACCTATAGCTTACTTGTGTGATTCATTGATTTCAGACCCTAACTTTGAAAATGTCATAAATGATTCTTGATATGATGCTTGGTTATGATATGGAATGATTTCTACTTGTTTAAACGAATTAATTAGATAAATTCATTGGTTTGCACGTTTCAACATGAAGATTTTGTTTCTATAGAAAAATATGTTGTCAAAGTCTTTCGAGTAGCTCTCTACTGCTTTTTTTCATTTATATCACACATTTTGTACTCCGAGGCCTTTTTTCAATGAAAATACCATATTGTTTTTTATACAAGCAACTACACATTTCGAGCAAAGTGTCTCTGTTATGATACAGTGTATTAACCAGCAGGATATGTTTATTATTTTTGAAATCATTCATAAAAATCAGTTTAAATTATCATAAATGTATAAGAAACTCTGACTTTGTTCGTATTGTTTTAAATAAAATTGCGTTTCATATAAAAAGAATAAAGTGTTTGTGGATTGTGGGTTCGATTCCCGCCTCGCACTCTGGAAGAGCTTCGGCGGCCCACGCGGTGAACACTTGCCGATCAGGGGAGTGTTCATCTCCGGAAAGTCATGGTGCCAGTACCTCTTGAGAAAAATGTTACTCTAAGTACTTGGAGCTGGGGTTTTTGGTGGTTCGGAACGCACCTTAAGCTGTAGGTCCCCCTTACTTACTACTAAGGTAGTGGTAGGGTGTGTAAAGGAATGGTGGCGAGGTTCCAGGAAAATGTAAACCCTCAGGGGACACATTGAATCAATCAACCAACTAAATTTATCTACCAAAACATGGTCAAATTATGCATTTGTTTATTACATTTTTAACAACAATTACTTATTGTACGATATAATCAAATAATAAATAAAGAGAGTATAGAGTGCTACAAGCAAGATATTAAAAATTTACTTCGCTGATGAAACAAAATCTATATGTTGCAAAATGGTAGGAGAATAAATTTGTTCATTTAATTTGTTCAAACAAATGGGAAACTTTCTTTTTTATAACAACTTACCAGACATTCCTGCTGCTGAAGAAGGCTAGACGAGGGAAATCTATTCTATCCACTTACCAGACAATCCTACTGTCGAAGAACGCTCGACGCGAGAAATCCATCCATCAACTTATCAGACAATCCTAATGTCGAAGAACACTGGAAGCAAAAAAATCATCCTCTCCACCAGACGACCTCCACTTACCAGACAGTCCTACTGTTCAAGAAGGCTAGACGCGAGAAATCCATTTTCCAATAATTAGGACCGATAAACCCAAAAAGGAATTAATTCCTTGAAACTTTATTTAAGGCAACGGTATAAAAAAAAGGAGCGGCAATTTTTGGAGTTATTCCGAAGACTATTATTTGGAGTTTGCTCCAAAAACGTGTTCGATTGAAATCCATCCACTCCAACTGTCGATCCTGCTGCTTCAGAAGGCTGGACGCAGGAAATCCATCCCCTCCACATACTAGTAAATCCTACTGTAGAAACACGCTAGATGCGAGAAATCTATCTCCTCCACTTACCTTACAATCCTACTGTCAAAGAACGTTGGACGCGATAAATTTATCCTATCCACCAGATGATTCTGCTGCTCAAGGAGGCTGGACGCAGAAAATCCATTCCCTCCACATACCAGACAATCCTACTGCTGAAGAAGGCTAGACGCGAGAATTCCATCCCCTCCACATACCAGTAAATCCTACTGTCGTAGCGAGCTAGACGAGGGAAATCCATCCCCTCCACTTACCAGACAATCCTACTGTCAAAG
>WSXT02166723.1:0-12557 GCA_011762715.2 Neuroterus valhalla | reverse complement strand
TGGACGCGATAAATTCATCCTCTCCACCAGATGATTCTGCTGCTCAAGGAGGCTGGACGCAGAAAATCCATTCCCTCCACTTACCAGACAATCCTACTGCTGAAGAAGGCTAGACGCGAGAATTCCATCCCCTCCACATACTAGTAAATCCTACTGTCGTAGCGAGCTAGACGAGGGAAATCCATCCCCTCCACTTACCAGACAATCCTACTGTCAAAGAACGTTGGACGCGATAAATTCATCCTCTCCACCAGATGATTCTGCTGCTCAAGGAGGCTGGACGCAGAAAATCCATTCCCTCAACTTACCAGACAATCATACTGCTGAAGAAGGCTAGACGCGAGACTTCCATCCCCTCCACATACTAGTAAATCCTACTGTCGAAGCGAGCTAGACGAGGGAAATTCATTCCCTTCACTTACCAGACAATCCTACTGCTGAAGAAGGCTAGACGCGAGAATTCCATCCCCTCCACATACTAGTAAATCCTACTGTCGAAGCACGCTAGACGAGGGAAATCCATTCCCTCTACTTACCAGACAATCCTACTGCTAACGAAGGCTAGACGCGAGAAATCCATCCCCTCCACATACTAGTAAATCCTACTGTCGAAGCGAGCTAGACGAGGGAAATTCATTCCCTTCACTTACCAGACAATCCTACTGCTGAAGAAGGCTAGACGCGAGAATTCCATCCCCTCCACATACTAGTAAATCCTACTGTAGAAACACGCTAGACGCGAGAAATCTATCTCCTCCACTTACCAGACAATCCTACTGTCAAAGAACGTTGGACGCGAGAAATCCATCTTCTCCACCAGACGATCCTGCTGCTCAAGAAGGCTGGACGCAGGAAATCCGTCCTCCACTTACCAGGCAATCCTACTGCTGAAGAAGGCTAGACGCAAGAAATCTATCCATCCACTTATCAGAGAATCCTACCGTCGAAGAACGCTGGACGCGAGAAGTCCATCCCCTCCATTTATCAGACAATTCTACTGTCGAAGCACGCTAGACGGTTCGAAGTGGAGGGGGCTCACTAATAACCATTCATTACCCTTTTCTACAGTGAATTTTTCATGTTGTTTGTGTTCTGATTGAGGTTCTGATTTGAGCGCATAAAAGATTTTATAAGAATGTACATTGAGAACAATTTTATTTCCAAATCGTCGATCGGCGGTTGTGTTGACAATAACCCGATATACCGAAATTATCGATAGCTTCATTAGAAGTTACTTCGATGGAATGTTTCGATCTTTTCTGCCAATAACCCAAAATATGAATGATCCTTTCATGACACATATAGATGATTTCTTTCGATGTTGCAGCAATGTTGCTTTCGATGTTACATACATGGTTCCTTTCTATGTGACATTAGTGTTCAACATCGACGTCCTTTATCCGATGTCACAGCAACATTCATGTCATGTTTTCTCAATAACTGAAGTGATCTGCTTGAATCTGTGAACATCTCATATTATTTTCCTTCTATCTCCATTCTTTCTCTATTACATCATGCAGTAAGAATGTAGCATCTACTGAAGCTATACCATCAAACCAAAATTCCTCCCCGAAAATTCTCTTCTGAATGTGTATCAGTATCCCATTGGATTGCAGTATTCCTTGTTTTAAATTTCCAGTAACTCCTAATTTCCTCTTGTAGATCGGATACTAGGGATTCGGTAGTTACTATACAGTTGCAAGTCACTGTTACAGTAATACTGTATGTACTTTGCACACCCGGCAGAAAGCAGTTACTTAATACGTTTCAAGGCGGGATTAGGTGTCGCGTTTCAGGACTTAATGTCGACCCAGACTCTAGAGCATCTGCTCAAAAACTTCTCTTTTTCTCCCTTATCCTCTTTCTCCCTTCTTCTATACTCTCCATTCTTCATGTGGCATTCACTCCCTTTTTTTTTATTCCCTGACGTTTCAGGGACATTTCACGCATGGTTTTCGTATTCTCCCGGAGATATGATTAATTATTCATAAAAGGATAATATTTTAGGTGAAAAGTCGAGATAATTAATCAGTATTAACAATTTATTATCTTCGATCATATTCATCGTATTTTCAGTTTTCTGTAAATTATATTTTCTCTAGATGTCTAGATTCTGTTTAACTTTCTATTTTTGTTTCTTTTTCGGATTGGGAATGTTGAAAGATGAAAACTTCATTCAATTTCGTTTCTCTAATTAGAATATTCACCAAAGTTATTTTGCATACGAAGTTGGGTAATAATATTTATTAATTATTGTATGGCTTTGCTTCCAATAAGTCTGACAGCCTCGGGCGTCAACAATAATTGTGGTTTACTTTGAAAGTGATGGCGAAATAATCTGATGATAATTAGACATAATTAATTAATAAAATCTTGACGTTTCTTTGATGTTTATAATATTGTATTCTGAACATCAAATGTAAAAGCATCAGTTTTTTATCTCCGTTCTACTATGGCCTACCTTCGCAACAGGAATGTTCGAAAAATGCAATAACTCTATAACAAATTAATTTTTCATTCAAAAACTTTATTAGGTATTTTTCATGAATAATCTATCCTTAAAAGAGTGATAAACAAAGAATACGAAAAACGTTTAAGCTTTGATAAGGGTAATAACGATTTAGTACAATCTTTAAAACCAATTTAAGAATCTTGAGATCAAAATTTCTAATATTCACTATAACCTATTCTCACTTCAGAAAAATAACAAAATCTAATAACCTTCAGCCTAAAATCATTCGGCTCCCTATAATTTTAATTCATCCTTTTTGCCAATTAAACTTATTTGTATTTTTTTACCTACTGTTTGTTTTAAGTTTTATCGTCTTGCATGGCTATTTCTGATCGTTTTCTTATAATTTTGAATTACGATTGGTATAATTTTCATTCTTGCAAGTAACTGTGTAACATAATATTTATAGTATTTATATTTATTTATATCTTTCATTGCCCAAAATATTCGTGTCTTTTCTAAGAACATTCCTCAAAGAATGATTCAGAGTTTCAGAATATAGAAAAGTAATTTGCTAATCTTTAATTTGAATTTTTTTTCCTTTTTTTTTCTTTTCAAATTTGTTACTCCTTTCCGAAAAATGTGCTGAATGCAAGAAACAGTTGAGAATCACAATTTATCTTCGTAAAGAGACCCATGAAAAGTTTCTTTACCATTTTTTAAATGGTAAAATCGTTTTTTGCGTGAATTTTTGAATAGAAACACAGATTTTCAAGGGTACTCCAAAAAGGCTTAGAATAATAAGAAATGGGAAAAAAAACTTTTTGGTAGTCTCCTTAAAAGAAAACCTAAATTTGGCTTTTGCCCAGATCACAGGCATAAAGGAAAAAATTGTGCTTCAGTAAAAAAAGCCTCCATTTCTTAATTTTCAGTTTCTTCAAATTGTTTTTCAGGTTCAAGAATTTGAAGAATCTATAATTTGATTGAAATCGACGTATTTGTTAGAAATTCGTCTAATTGTTCAGAAATTCACGCTCTTGATTGAAAAATACTGACATTTCGAAATCAAAATTCTAAAAATTAGGTTGACAATTCCTCTTTTTGTTTTAAATATTCAACCGTCTTCATAAAAATGTAACTTCTTGGTTGATGTTGTATATTTTTGTGTAAAAAAGTATACATTTCTGTATAAAGTTTGACTTTTTGTTTCAAACATTCTATTTTTACGCAAAGTTTAACTAGTCCGTTGACAAGTAAGATATTCCTTTATTATACTTATGAATAATTAATTAATAGAGAGGGAAGGCAGCTTGAAAAAAGATGATGAGTACGCCCTATCAAGTACGACGACCCTCATCCAAGTATAACCGAGTCAGGCGCTGCTTAACTTCGGTGATCGAACGAGGAGTCTCCAACAATTCCATGTGTCGAGTAAACACTTGCATTTGTTAAAAAATTTCCCTTTGCCTCCTGAATGTGACTGTATTGTTTACTCCTTGTATGTTTGCTTTTAAAATTTTACTATTTTATTTTATTTATTTGAAAAAGGACTTTCTTCTTGCAAATTTGTCTTATTTTCTCACGAAAGCAAGATTTTTGTTGAAATTTCGTCTTTCCTAGTTTAAAATTTCATTCTCTTGACATGAAAGTAATTTATTTGTTTGGGAATTTGACTTTTGGTTTGAGACCTTGATGTTTTCATGGAAAGTTGAACTTATTGGTTAGAGATTATCTTTTTGTTGAAAATCCATTTTTTGGCTCAAAAATGGAACTTCTTCTTGAAAATTCGTCTTATTTTGTGAAAATAACAACTATTACATCTTTCCCCATGGATAGAAAATTAATTATGTTCTGTTGAACCTTTGACCTTCTAGTTGAAAAGTCATATTTTTGGGTTAAAAATAAAATTAAAAAAATTTTTTTTTCTTCTTTCAAACATTCATAACATCCTTGTCATCAAAGCCGAAGCCTACTTACTCTACGCAAGGTGAAAAAACCCCTAACAACTTTTGTTGATTTTTTTTTGGAAACTGTTTCAACAAAATTCTCTGCGAGGAATATATTCTTAGAATAGTTATAAACAATGTAGGAAAAAGATCTTGATGTTTTATGAAGGTCGATTACTAAAAAAAACTTTTAAAAAGTCTTAAGAATCGAAACTAGTATGAGTCTTAGACTCCTCCTATCCACTGTAGCCTACTTCCTCAACAGAAAGATGAAAAAAAACCCTATAACTACGGAAAATAAAAGATTTTGAAGTTTAATAAAGTTAATAACATTCTACATTTCAAAGTCTTAACCAACATGAATATTAAATTCCTGCTATCCACTGTGGCCTACTCCCCCTTCAGCAAAATTAAGAAACTAATAACTACTAAACAACAAGAGATCATAGAGTTTTATTAGAGCTTTCAACATTCTAATTTTGTAATATCTGGAACACCATGGGTTTCGACCTCCTACTACCATTATCATCATTATATATCGTGTCCCCCTTTCCCTACAGCAAGATAAAACTCTGACAAATTCCTAGTGACTTTTTTATCTGAAAACTTAACATAAAATCCTCTACCAGGAGTGTATTCTGACAGAGAGATAGAATCAATAAAAGAATTCTCAAAGTCTGATGGACGTTTATAACTCAAAAACTAACAAAAATGTTCAAATCTAATCCACAAAAGTCTTAAACTCCTAATATCCACTCTAGCCTACTTTCCCTAAAGCATATAAAAAAAACTCCAAAACCTACTGAAAATAAAAGATTTTGAAGTGTAATATGGTTATTAACATTCTAGATATCAAGGTCTTAACCACCATGAGTATTAAACTCCTGCTATCCATTGTGACTCACTCCCCCTTCCGCAAAATTTAAAAACTCTAATATCTTCTAAACAACAAGAGATCATAAAGTTGTATTAGAGCTTTCAACATTCCAATCTTGAAAATCTGAAACACCATGGGTTTCGAACTCCTACTATATACTGTGTCCCACTTTGTCTACAGCAAGATAAAACTCTTATAAATTTCTAGTGACTTTTTCATCTGAAAACTTTATATGGAGTCATCCACAAATAGTTCATCCGGACAGTGCTGAAGAATGAATGAAAAAATTCTCAAAGTCTGATGGATGTTCATAAATCGAAAACTGTCAAAATTGTTCAAATCTAATCCACCATAAGTCTTAAACTCATCCTATCTACTGTATCCTACTTCCCCCACAGCAAAATGGAATAAACTCCAATAACTACGGAAAATAAAAGATTTGCAAGTTTAATAAGGTTGATAGCATTCTACATTTCAAAGTCCTAACCACCATGAGTATTGAACTGTCGTTATCCACTGTGGCCTACTCCTCCTAGAACGAAATAAAAAAACTCTTATTTTTTCCAAGCAACAAGAGATCCTAAAGTTGTATCAGAATTCATAACATTTTAATCTTGAAAATCGGAAACACCATGGGTTTCAAACTCCTACTATATACTGTGGCCCTCTTCCTCTAAAGCCAGTTGAAAAAAACTAATTACTCCCAAATAACTTTTTTTTTCTGAAAACTGTTCATGAGTTCTCCTATTAAATAAAAGGAAATAAAATATCTTGAAGTTTGATAAGGTTAATAATGTTCTTGATTCAAAAGTCTAAACCACCATGAGTATTAAAATCCTGTTACTCACTGTGTCTTACTCCCCCTACAGCAAAATTTAAAAACTCTACTAACTCCTAAACATTAAGAGATCATAAAGTTTTATTAGTGTTTACAACATTCCAACCTTGAAAATCTGAAACACCATGGGTTTCAAACTCCTACTATATACTGTGGCCTCCTTCCTCCAAAGCCAGATGAAAAAAAAACTAATTACTCTCAAATAACTTTTTTTTTCTGAAAACTGTTCATGAGTTCTCCTATTAAATAAAAGGAAATAAAATATCTTGAAGTTTGATAAGGTTAATAATGTTCTTGATTCAAAAGTCTAAACCACCATGAGTATTAAAATCCTGTTACTCACTGTGTCTTACTCCCCCTACAGCAAAATTTAAAAACTCTACTAACTCCTAAACATTAAGAGATCATAAAGTTTTATTAGTGTTTACAACATTCCAACCTTGAAAATCTGAAACACCATGGGTTTCAAACTCCTACTATATACTGTGGCCTCCTTCCTCCAAAGCCAGATGAAAAAAAAACTAATTACTCTCAAATAACTTTTTTTTTCTGAAAACTGTTAATGTTCTCCACAAAAAATCGTATTCACCCAGTAAAACTCAAATTTTTCTCATTCTTGACATTTCTGCGAGAGACGACATTCTAGCTGGCGTCTCATTGTCCCGTTATAGTAGTTTTTTAACTCGTGCCTAAGTGGCAATTCGCCTGAGGCGTTCGTAATTAATAAAGTATCCTTTTTCCTTCCTCTGTCTGTTTGGTTCCCCTATGACTCCTCCTATGACTCCCCCTTTGCCATCTCATTCTCTTTCGACTCTCGCTTCCCTTTCCGTCTGGTAACTCGAGGTAACTCTTCATAACTCCGTGTAACTCTCCCTCGTCTCGCTTGGATCTTCAGCTTCAAGTCTTCGACCCAGCTTCGCAAAGTTCCCCTCCTCAAACGGAGAGAAGAGAGCTGGAGCGTTTATGAGGATTATTATTATTGTCAGTTTGTTTTGCTGTCTTTCTCTGTCACCCCTAGGGTCGCCACCTTTTGCTTTTAGTTTTCCGGTCAATGTTGAAAGCAAGAGAGGGGTAGAAGGGAAAGATAAAGGTACGAATTTTTGTTTCCATTGAACTGTGATGAATGTTATGAACCTCAATAAAAATAAACATTCAGCAGAGAATCCCTTACAAATAATTAAAAAAAAATGATTTGTCTGGAAGTTGTTGAAGTTCTTGTATACTTTGCTGTTGGGGAGGTTGGCCACAGTGGATAGTGATAATAGTTTTGAACAGATGGACAGTGTAGGAGTTTGAAACTATTGATGGTTTAGAACCAAAATGTCATGAATCGGATTTTCAATTTCAATTTTTTTTTATATCGATTATTCTTAACTACTGGTATGATGCATTCTTGGTAGAAAAACTCCTACAGATAGTTGAAAAAAAGGTTGCTTTGAAAATATAAGCTTTTGTATACTTTGCTGTCAGGGAGGTAGACCATAGTGGATAGCAATAGGAGTTTTGAACAGATAGAAGTTTCAAATTTCGAAGTTTATATCTTATGGTTGAACTACAAGATCTTTAATATTCATTTATGGCAACTTTTTTTAATATAGACTCTTCGAAAAAAATAAATTTTAAATATTTCTAATAAAAATAAAGTTGTATAGGAGTCATAAGAGGTTTTTTCATTTTGCTAGAGGAGAAGTAAGCCATAGTGGATGGCGGTAGAAGTTTGAACAGATGGTAGTTGTAAATTCTGAAGGGTATATCTTATGGTTTGACTACAAAATCTTTTATACTCATTGTTGGTAACTAATATTAACATAGACTCTTTGTATAAAATTACTTCTGAATATATTCCAGTAAGAGTAAAGTTACTTAGGAGTTGTGAGGGGTTTTCTCATCCTACTACAAGGGAAGTAGGCCACAGTGGACAGTAGGAGTTTGAAACTCATAGTGGTTTACAATTATAGAATATCATGAACCTGGAGACAGCTTGAAGATTTTTTGTATCGATTATTCCTAAACATTGCTGTGATGTATTGTTGGTAGAAAATCGCCTACACATAGTTGAAAAAGAAGTTGCTTTGAACATGTAAGCTTCTGTATACTTTGCTGTTGGGGAGGTAGGTCATGATGGATAGCGATATTAGTTTTGAACAGATGGTAGTTGTGAATCTTGAAGGTTATATCTTATAGTTGAACTGCAAGATCTTTTATATTCATTTTCGATAACAATTGTTAGCATAGACTCTTTATAGAAAATTACATTGAAATATTTTTTGATAGCAATAAAGTTGTTTAGGAGTTATAAGAGGTTTTATCATCTTGCTATAGGGGAGGATATCTTATAGTTGAACTACAAGATCTTCAAAATTCATTGTTGGAAACTATTGTGAGTACAGATTCTTTGTAGAAAGTTACTTTTGAATATATTTTCGGGAAAAAGGTGTTTAGGAGTTATGAGAGGGTTTTCTTTTCTTACGATAGGAGAAGTAGGCCATAGTGTACAGTAGGAGTTCGAAGGTCATGGTGGTTCAGATTTAAAGAAGTAGAATCTTATGAACCTCAAAAAAACTCCGAAATCTTTTGTACCCATTGTTTATTACTATTGTTAGGAAATATCTATAGTAGAAAACATCTCACAAGCAGTTTATAAAAAAGGTTTTTTTTTAATTATTCATGTTCTCGCATACTTATCTGTTGGGGGAGGAGGCCATAGTGGATAGCGATAGGAGTTTCAAACAGATAGTGGTTGCAGATTTGAAAGTTATGTTCAAAATCTTATATTATAACAACAAGATTTTGTATACCCATTCTTAATAACCATTGTTGAGATAGACCCTTTGTATCAAATTTCTTCGAAATATGGTTTGAGAAAAATAAAGTCGTTTGGGAGTTACAAGAGGGTATTTTAAATCTTGCTTTAGGGAGAGTAGGCTATTGAGGATATAAGGAGTTCATAACTCATGGTGGTTCGGATTTCGGATACAAGAATTTTCTTAACCTCAATAAAACTTCAGGATCTTTTGTATCCATTGTTCCAAACTATTGTTGAGATACATTCTTAGCAGAAGATATCTTACGGATAGTTAAGAAAATAGTTGCTATCAAATTAATAAAGTTTTCGTATATATAGGGGAAGTAGGCCACAGTGGATTGTGATAGGAGTTTCAAACAGAAAGTGATTGCTAAGATTTAGGAAGGTTATTTCATGTTGAAACTACAAGATCTCACATATTTATGGTTGATAACTATTGTTTAGAGAGATTCTTTGTGGGAATTCACTTCAAATATTTCTTTGAGGGAAAAACAAGTTGTTCAGACGTTATTAGGTATAGTTTTCTTCCCATCTCGCTCTGGGGGAGTAGACCACAGTGGATAGTAGGAGTTCAAAACTCTGATTCAGATCTCTAAGTTGAATAAAAGGGATTTGCAGGATACTGAAACTTGATGGATTAAATTGATTCAATTTATCGTTTTTTCTTGAAAATTATAATAGCCACTTACAAGTTCAATTATTTTTCAAAACTTCTACAATATCGTTGAAAAGTCAGTCTTCTTCCTCAACATTCTTTCTTCACTCATTTTTTTCAAAGTTTTCGGTGTGAAATTCAACTATTTGCCGGAAAATCAGCCTTGGCAGATTAAAATCTTTTTTTTGTGTAGATTTTTCATTCTTTTCGGTTCAAAATGCAACTTTTTGATTAAGATTCAATTTGTTTTAATTCAGCATACAGCCTGATATTCTGTTTAGGATTTTTTTTTTGGTTGAATTAAACTGATTTTCCATCAGAAATAGAATAATATTCAATAAGAATATTAATGCATTTCTCATTAAGAATTCATTTTCTTCGCTTGAAAAATTAATTGCTTGGTTATTAGTTGTCATATTCTTTTGAAAATCCAAGCTTTTGGTAATAGGTCCATAATTTTAGTTGAAAGTTCATTTTTTGGTTGTGAATTGGAGTATTTCTTCAAGACTTTGTTCTCCATTGATTCAAAAATGCAAAATATAATCTCCTTGATTTGAAGAATTGACAATTGAGTTGAAATAGATGAATTCAATGAAAATTGGTCTCTAATGGTACCTATAATTTTTGAGAATTCCTCTCTTTTGGTTGCAAATTCGCTTATCAGGTAGAAAGTTCATCTTTCGCGTTCGAAAAAATGTTTTTTCGATTGAAGATCTAATTTTTTTTTTAAATTGATTCATTTTGTTGAACATCATACTGTTTGAATAAAGTAAATCTGTTCAAGTTGAAGATTAAATTATGTTGTTCAAAAATCTTTTTCCTTGTTTGTACTGAATTACTTTAGATTTAGTTTTCTCGAAAAATCATTTTCAATTAAAATCATAAATCTAAAGTTGCTGTATATCACTTTGACTAAAAGTATAACTTTTGTTGGATAATTTGTTCATGAAAATTGTCAACACTTTTTTGAATATCTGATACTACCGGGAATTATTCAAGAGCAGTTCCCCCACTAACTCTCTTACTTTCCCATAAATTCACCATTTTTAAATATATTCTAAAAATGGCATCTTCAAATGCCATTTCTTTTTCTGAATAAATTTTCATTGTCAAATAAAGAAAAATTATTCAAATTTTTTGAAAATATGTCTCGTCAACTTTGTTAGAAATAACATGAGCTCTAATTTAAAAAAAAAATCGAAATTGGTCAAATAGTTTGGAGTAAAAGAGGTTAATATATTTTTGAATGTTTTAAAACAAACAATTTTGATGATTAACGGAAAAATTAGTTAACTGCAGAACTTTTTAAATCTCAGGGTTTACTGTCTTAAGCGTTATTTATAAGTAAAACAGTTTGAAAAACTGTTGCTAAAATTTGTGTTCCAAGTTATTCTCCCAGCCTTTGATAAAAAATTCCGTGCAGGCGGGTCGAATTTCATCCTGGTGGGTCATCCCCCTTGGCGTGGCTTTCGCTCGGGGCGCGGGACTTGATCGAGCCGCGGCTGACCTCACGTCCGGTCACCGCTTGTGAGAATGGGATAAAACGGAACGGAGGGTCACTAAATAACAATAGTAAATTCGTACGCGCTGGCTCTTATTTCCGGAGAGTCATTTCCCTCTCTCTCGTGTACCGGCAACTATTGTTCGTCATACTGGGAGCGTAATAATTACAATTAGTGATTCGCAATGTCAAGCCAAAGCGATGTGTACAGTCAGGCTCGTGCGAAGGTAGTCATTTGCAATTTGTAATTAACGATGGACGGTAATTCGTTTATGCGGTGCGTTCTACGGTCAGTAGTTCGAGTGGGACTTGAATAAATTGTAAGGTGATTACAGCCATACTTGACTCCTCTGAAATTTCATTACATTGTTTATTGTCAATTAAAGTGAGCAAAGTAGGCAAGATTTAAAACAGAATAAAAATTATAAAGCACAGGGCCTGATTGATGATCAAATAAGTAATTAATAATGATAAATTAAGAATTATAAAATTATAAATTTCCAATTGTAGAGATAAATCGTTAGCCGAAATGTATGAATTTCCTATCAAATAGTTGCATTTTAATCGAAAAACGAAATTTTTAGTTAAATAGATAAATTTTTTGGGAGAAGTTCATTTCCAAACTTCCAACAAAAAGTTGATTTTTAACCAATTATTCGAGTCAACAACCAAAATATGATTATTCTGAACCAAACACTTACATTTTCAACCAAAAAAGACGGAATTTCTACCAAATAAAATGAACATGTTAAGTTTACATCGAAAGTTCCACATATGTTGATAAAAGAGAACACTTGTATTTTCAACCAAAAAGACGGGATTTTACCAAATAGAATTAACTTTTTAACCCTTTTAACATAAAAACTTGCATATAAATTGAAGAGAATCCCAAAACCCTACTTTCTAATTCCAAAAAATAAGAAAGTTATTGTTTTTTTCGTAAAAAACGTCACTTTTCACTTTTTTTCGCAAATTATAATTTTTTTAACTTGTAAACTATATTTTTCTCTTGAAAACGCCATGATTCATAGTGTAAATTGGTAGTTCATAAACACCAGTGATTTTTTCCAAATTGAATAACGCAATAGTTTAGTCGGTAGAGACAATATAAAGTGGCGTGGGTAAAAAATGTTCCAGGGTGCCAGCTATGATTGTGGCCATGCGTAGTCCAGCTAAGGGTGATATTTAAATCTTGATAAATGACGAATTTCCCACCAAAAAGTTCATTTTTGAACAAACATTTGAAACCTCAGCTAAAATAGAATTATTGTCAACCGAACAGTTGCATTTTCAACCAAAAAAGACGGAATTTCTATCAAATGAAATGGAATTGGTAAATTCAGATCTTGATAA
Organism: Neuroterus valhalla; assembly: GCA_011762715.2. Lineage (NCBI taxonomy): Eukaryota > Metazoa > Arthropoda > Insecta > Hymenoptera > Cynipidae > Neuroterus > Neuroterus valhalla. Next base: position 129 of record WSXT02166723.1, on the reverse strand, counting down.
ATGACGAATTTCCCACCAAAAAGTTCATTTCTAACAAAACATTTGAGTCCTCCGACAAAATAGAATTATTCTCAACCAATCAGTTGCATTTTCAACCAAAAAAGACGGAATTTCTATCAAATAAAATGG
>WSXT02166713.1:0-23790 GCA_011762715.2 Neuroterus valhalla | reverse complement strand
GGTACGCACCGTTTATCACGCATCCAGTCGCTTCGGGAAAAGAAAGCGCACTGAAGCTCGCCCAAAATGCGGAGCTACTTTAGAGGGGGGGTTAGGGATGATAGAGATAGTTTAAAGAGTGAAAGAGAGAGAAACACGCGTCCAAATCGTGAGGGAGGGGAAGGGTAATCTCAATGGTCAGGCCGAAGGCACAGACCAGAAATGAAGGGCTTTCGAATTATTTTAGAATTCTAAACAACTCCCACTAATATTGTTATGAAGTTAAACAAAAAGTTATGGAAACATAACCATAATATTTTAATTCGTAATAAAATCAATTAGCATCAATTCACAATTTTCCGGGAAGTACTGAACCAATTATTAAGACTGTGAACCAGGAGCGAATAATAAACTAAACCCAGTTTTTCTTCCAAATCGCCTAATTTCCCTGAGTCTGCCGGGTCTTGTGGCAACCCTTAAAAAGAAATTACTCAAAAACGAAATTTACCTCGTTGTACGTGATCATCAGAAGGCAATTTTTCAAGAGATGTTTTTTCTTTGTGAGAAGCTGAATCCCGTGGGGGAGACAATACATGCCATCATCTAGTGAATTGCTGACCAAAGAAACAAACAAACTAGCTCGGCAAGTCTCACACTCGAAATCGCCATCCTCTTCTTTTACTTTTTTTCCCTTCCCTCGTTTTCCACTTTCCGGCGTCGGCAATTTTTCTGTATTTGTTAGACCCAAAGCCTTCAACTGTCGGCGGTAATCAATTTCTCTTTCACAGACTCTTTTCACTGTTGGTAAAATCTGAAAATTCAAATCACAAAATAGCTTAGTTTCTTGTATTTTAATAATTTTTTTATACAACGTGTGAGCTGATATGAGCTGCAATTTTTTTGACACTGGGAGGAAGCCAGGAAATTACAATAAAGAGTGAACGCTTCCAAAAAGGAATGAAATCAGATTACAATTGAATCGATGGAAAGCAGAACCGAGCGAGCGCACGGCCTAGTGGGAAAGAGAGGGAATGCTGCTACGAAACGGATGAGGCCAACGCCATAGGTATCGAATATTTTTAATACGTTTTTCAAAACTAAACTCGCGATATCTTCGAAACTACAAAAGATTTTTCAATGAACTTTGGACACAAAACTCTTCAGGCTTCAGCGATGCCGTCAAAATTACCAAATAATTTTTTTAAACATATAACTAATTATAAACGAAACAATCACAATTCCGTCGAGAATTGTCCTTGAAATTCACAATTTTCTTAATTTGCGAAATTCACCATTTTCCTAAGTCAATGAAGGAGTTTCTCAGAAATTTTGATAGTAATCGATTAATTATTTAAAAAATTGTAAATTTCAAGGACAATTTTCGACGAATTCGGGAATGTTTCGTTTATAATAAATTGTATGTTTAAAAAAAATGTTTGTTGATTTTGACGGCATCGCTGAAGTCTGAAAAGTTTTGAGTCCAAATTTCACTGAAAAATCTTTTGTAGTTTCGGAGATATCGCGAGTTTAGTTTTTAAAAACGTATTAAAAATATTCGATACCGGCGTTCGCATCTTCCGTTTCGTAGCAGCATCCCCTCCCTTTCCTACTAGACCGTGCGTTCGCTCGGTTCTGCTTTCCATCGACTGAATTCTGGAAATAAGACTTTTTCAAATGGAGTAGGTTCACATTATTTTAAATTGATAAAGTGTTCAATGAGAGACCATTTTCAGCTAGAAGCGTTCAATTTTTGAGAATATGACCATAAAATTAAAATTCTTAATAAAATTTTAAAAGATGGACCTAATAATTGTGAAGATATAACAAATTTGTAATAACCATGGAGTTATGAAGTTTCAAAACATTAAAAATTAGGAACCTTCAATATTCATTAATTTCACATTCAAATCGAAAAAAAAGATAGAATTTCAAATTGAATGAATTTGAAAATAGGTTAAGAAGCATCTGAGGTCTTTCAATTTGATATTGAAAAAGTTCGAATTGATATCTGTCAAAGATAAACATTTCTGAATTGACCATCGAATTCTAACATTGTTTAAAAATCTTTATTTTAATACGTTCAAAATATTACACTTTTATACTTAAGGTGAGAAAATGAATATTTCAAATTTTCAATTGGATAATTTTAGATTGGATGATTTGAAAAATTATATAATTTCGTATTAAGGGGGAACCCCACTGTGACGGGTCTGAAAATAGCCGATTTTTATGATTTTTTTTTGTTGTAAGAATGGATGACTATTTGAGGATCGGACAATGAGCAATGTATTGAGTATGTATTCAACTATGTTGACGTAAATTTTTATCAAAAAATATTGGAAATTCACAAAGTTATCCAAATAATCGTAACGACGTGAAAAAAATGACGTTATCTGGTGGCAGAGATACAGCAATGGATTATTATCCGAAATCAAAAAACCAAAAATATTAATAATCTGCACGATAGTGGCTATCGCTGCGAGTAGCCGTTTTTTCAAAATGATTTTCTTCACAAAATGGTGGCGATTTGAATTTTTTTTTTGTGCTTTTGGCATTTTTTTTTTTCAAAATGTCTCGAAAAATAGTAATTTTCAGAATTTTAAAAATCGGCTACGTACAACGATAGCCACTATCATGCAGATTAATAATATTTTTGGTTTTTTGATATCAGATAATAATTCATGGCTGTATCGCTGCCACCAGATGACGTCATTTTTTTCATGTCGTTACAATTATTTGGATAACTGTGAATTTCCAATATTTTTGTATAAAAATTTATATCAACATAGTTGTATACATACCTAATAATTTGCTCCTTGTCCGATCCTCAAACGATCATTCCTTCTTACAAAAAATAAATTCACAAAAATCGGCTATTTTTAGACCCGTCACAGTAGCATTCCCCCTTAAAATGTGAAATTTTAATATATTTAATTTTAAATTCCCAAAATAATACACTTTCAAATGAAAACATCCGAAATCAAAACATTGATAAAATGTTTAAAATTAAACAATTTTCAATTCAAAGCTTGAAATGAGACAATTCTGCATTGAAAGTAATTAAAATTTAATCAACTTTAGACAAGCAATCAATCTCTCCCATTTTGAAAATGAATCTCTTTGAAGTGAAAAATGTTAAAATTCAAAATTTTTCTATTAACTTTAGAATTAAAAGATGTTGAATTGTTTCAAATTCAAAACGACAGAAATTCGAGAATTTTATATTCAATGTTTGAAAATTTGATAGTTTCTTTCTTTTTATGAATTGAATAGGAATTGAAAGCTCAATTCATTTTATTATTTATAATTTAGGAACTAATTGTAAATAAAAATCATGCTCAATTAATAATATATGGAATCCTTCTGAACCTGTTTCAAAACTTCGAAATTGTAGAACGAAATGAAATTGTTAATTGAAAACTAATTTTCGACGATTTACTCAGGCTCTCTAATTTTCTTCTTTGGGTGATTAGTTCAACATTTTTTCATGACTCAAAATGATTCAGCTAAATAAAAAGCCCTCGATTTTTTCGACACCTGATATTAGAGTGATTAAGAATAATGGAATTGCTAAGATATATTGCATGATTTTGATTTTATCAGTTAAAAACAATATTTCATAGTTCAAAAAAAAAATTCTCAAATGCTTTGTTGCATAACTAATTTCAATCCAAAATTACTAAAATTGTATAGTTTCAATTTAATTCAGCACAATAATGTGAGATTTTGATATTTTGAACTAAAAGTCTCAATGAATAATTCTGTTGGGGGTAATATATTTCGGAAACCAAAACATGTGCAATTTTCTTGATAGTCAATTATTTCTCAATTCAAACGTCCAATATGGTATAGAGTTTCAAATTAAAAATGTAGTTTTACTAAGATAATTACTGTATGGTTTTGAGCAGCTTTTCCATTTTCGAAGCCCCCTTTCCAAATAAATATGTAACAAGATGGAAATTTTCTGCTCTTTAAATAAAAACATTCAGAAACTAATCAATCGAAATTCAATTATCCAAAATTTCCAAAAATTTATGTCCTAGAATAAACATCCCAAACTCACTGCCCCTTAAAATATACCCTCTTTGTTGAAAGGAACAAAGTGTACAATTCAAATTGTAATCATAGTAATCCAGCTTCATATTTGTATATCATGGATAGGCAATGTAATATTTCTTGGGCGCTTTAGCACGCGTATAATATTTCTAGTAAATAAATAAAGTATTCACCTGTTTCAGAATGTCGACGTGGGATCTTGTGTCATTGATGAGGCTAAAGAGGAGTCTTTCGAAAGAAAATATTGATGGTTCGCAACTGTCATGAATATCCTAGAATAAAAGATAGGATTGAATCAAAATGAACGGAATTCTGTATAATATCAATTTATGGAACATTTAAAAAAAAGAGGACGGACCTTAAAAACTTGTTCAGCAGTTTCGAGCCAAGAGGACTGTGCAAAATAGACGCTTTCTGAAACGACATAACCAGTGCAAATACTCGACGTGAAAGCTTTCGGAAAAACGACAATAAATTGTCCAGGTTCCTGGACTGTTTGACACAAGGGAACCCCGTTTTTCACGAGCATTTCCGGAGGCACCATGGCGGTATCAGAAGGCAGCCAGATTTTTTTATTCTTGCAGTATCGTGGCACCATTTTCGAAAGAGCAGTTCTAAAATTGTTGTTGTGCTCATCAGGGATCCCGTACCAAATTTTTTTCGCTCCAGTGTGCAAATATTCGATCCAAGGAAGTCCATGCGGATCTCGGTACCAGCAGCATGCACTAAAAAGCATTCCAACGTGCAGAGTCGGCACGGTCACACCTGCAAATGAGGCAAAAATTTGTAGAAAATGTTTCTCTACAAATTCAGGAATATACGTAATGAATTTTTTTTTGTCCGCGAGTGCGCGCGCCGGGATTTTCCGTTTTGATCGCAAAAAAGTATCAACTTTTCGATTCCTTCAACAAAAGCTGCCCCGAGCTGCCCCCGTAGAAATAAATGCGCTTTTTCTACAACCGCGTGGGAGTGTTCACCTGCACTATAGCCTACCGATATATGATTCTCTACGCGCCACATGCCATGCCGAAAAGATACTCATTCAAAATGGAAGTAATTTATTCAGTGACGTTCAAATATACCCTTGGGAACGTTGCAAGTGTGCTGGACACAATACATAAGGTCAGAGGCGGATTTAAGGATTTGCCGCACCTGGGAAAAAATGAAAATGCCGCTGTTTTTCGAACTGACCATAAAAGTAGAGCAATTTATTAAATTTTTAATCGAGATGATATCTTTATGGTCTGAATTTAATCTTAAAAAAAAAGATTTTATTTCTCTGAGACCGTATTTTCATCACTATTTTCTTATAATTTTTTTTTCGGTCGAAATTTGCCGCCCCGGGCAGTGCCCATGTTGCCCCTTAGGTAAATCCACGCCTGAATCGGATGCCCAAATTGAATGTTACCATTGTGTGAAATTAAGAGTATTTATCAGTTAAAGTATTCAATTTTCTCATCAAAAAATATAACGAATAAATAAATAATATTAAAAAACTATAAATATATAAACAATAAATATATGTAACAGTAATAAATGTAACGAAAAAGTTGTAAAAGAAAAGCGACTTCAGAATAAAAACTTCGGATTTTTGGCGTAAAAAGTTAATGAACCGGGAAATAAGGGAATACATTTTTTACTCCGTTATTGACAGGATTCAAGACGGAGGTCGTAAAATGAAAACATCTCAAAATTTTTGAATATGTAAGAAAATTACAATTGCACTTGGAATAGAGTATTTTCAATTAAGCGTTTGAACTGTGTTTCAGTTTAAGGGTTGAAACGGTGAATTTTGTAAAAGAATTATAAATCTGACTTGGAAAAAGAATTTTCAGTGAAGAATGATAATTTCGACTTTGAGGCAGGGCATTTTCTGAAAGATTCACGACTCTGTGCTGTGACGCAGAATGAATAAAATAACTATAGAAAAAATTCACGGGAGGAATTACAATTATCCTGATTTGGAAAACATCAGATTCTGGAAGAATTAAAAATCTAAGTTGGGAAATTGAATTTTAGTAATGAAATAGTTTTGAGTTTTGGACACGGGATTTCCGTGCAGAGTTAGTTATACTTTTCACAATTGAGACAGAATCTCTCAAAGAATTATGAATTGGACTTTTGAAAAAAAGAGGGAGAGAATTTTTTAAAGAATTATAATTTCCACTTCGGGACAGGAAATTTTCTAAAGAATTTTAATCCTGATGTAGAAGAAAAGAATTTACAAAAATATCTCCGCTTCATGCCAGAATTTGTCAGATTTTGAAAATTCCTTGTTGTGATTTGGAAATTTGTCCAATTCAAGAATTCTTTATGCATAAGTTCTACTCTGGAACAACGAATTTCTGTAAAAAATTATCCATCAGACTTTGAGACATAGAACTTTTAAAAATAATAATTATTTAAATAATAATTATTTTTGACTTGGAATAGACAATTTTTCTCACCGTACGGAAATTTCGATTTTAATTGTAATTCCGATTAGAAAGAAAGGAATTAGTAAAAAAAAATCGTTAAAATTTAGGATTATAATGCTTCTACAAAATCCCCTGTTCCAAATCAGAAAGCATTCAAACCTTTCAAAACTCCTCCATTGAGGACAGGGAATTTTCTAACAGAATAATAATTCTCAGTTGGAATTGCGAATTTAGTGAAGAATTATGATCTTCATTTTCCGTTTGCATTAAAGCAAATATTTCGTTAAGAGTTTTAATTTCAATTTTATAACAATGAGTTTCCGTGACAAATTTTAATTTGACATGGAAAAAAAATTTTGGAAAATGATTTCAATTTTGATTAAGAAAAAAGGAATTAAAAACAAATAAGGGTTCCGAATCAGAATTCGACACAAAAACTTGTTCCAAAACAACATTATTTCACAATTTTAGTATTCTTTTTTTATAAATAAATTTTAATTAAGAACAGCAGATTTCTGTGAACAAATAAAATTTAGACTCAATGACAGCAAATTTACGTAAATAGTTATTAATATTTTACTCGAAACTGAGAATTTTTACATGAAACAGGAATTGCAGAAAAAAATTTTATTCTGATTTGAAAGAAAGGAATTGAAAAAAAATTTTCCTGTTCAAATTTAGAACTATTATTCTTTAAAAAATACCCCGTTCCAAATCAGAAATCTTTCATAACGTGAAAAATCGTTTGTAATCATTCATATCCTTCAAATCCTTCAGATCAAACATTGGAAAATGAATCAATTTTGAAGGAAAAAACCAACTTCCCACACAAAAAGTCATTCTTTTTCAAAAATTGAAACATTTCAACACACAAATCAAATCATGGATCTACAACTGAAACAGTAAAATTCCAAACCGAGAAGATTATTTTTAGCCATAATGATAAATATTTAACTGAAACATTTCAATTTTCAACCACCAAGGTGAATATTCAAACAAGAAGATTGAGTTTCAAATACAAAGATTGATTTCCTGTCAAAAAACACAATGTTCCAAACCAAATTTTTTAATTACGAACTGAAAAATGAAGATTTTCAACCGAAAATGAAATAGTATCATTTTTAGTTTAAAAAACCAATTTTTAACCAAAAATAAGAGTTTTCGACTAAAACAAAGAATCTTTAACTAAAAAAAAGACGTTCTTAACCCGATAAATCAAGTTTTTCTATAGAAGATAAATTGTCAATCAAGATTTAAATACATGCTCAAATGTTCAATTCAGAAACTTTATTTTTAACCAAACAAATGAATCTTGAACCACAACTATGAAATTATTAATTGGAATAAATTGAATTTTTAGTTATGGAAATTACTCATAACAAGAAAAACTAACTTTCAAACAATTTTCTACATTTTCAAACAAAATTTTTTACCAAAAATTAAAATTCAACCAAAATATACACCATTTCAACAAAACGGTTGAATTTCGAACTATGAAAATAAAAATTTTCAACCAAATTGGAATAGTATCAATGTTGGCCTACACATTCAATTGATAAACAAGAAAAGTAACTTTTGAAGAAAAAGATAATTTTCTACCTAAGAATCGATTTTTCAACAGAATATGCGAATCTCACGCAAGATAATTCAATTTTCTATTCAAAACAACAAATTTTCATCCGAATTGTTTAATTTTGAACTAGAAAAGATTGATTTCCCACTAAAAATGAAATAGTTAAATTTTCAGTTGAAGAAAATAATTTTTAACCAAGCAGATAAATTTATCGGTAAAATGATGAATCTTCAACTGAGATGGATGTACTTTATGCGAAAAAGATTTATTTTTTACCCATAAAGATTAATTTTTTACAATAAAAGCAAATTTTCCACAAAGTACATTAGTTCTCAAAAAAATTGTTTAAATTCAAAAATGAATGTTTAACTTGAACTTAATACTTGAATTTTCACCAAAAAAGATTATTTTAGTTCCAACAAAAATGTTCAATCTTTGACCAAGTAGTGGATTTTTGAACTAAAAAAGTATGAATTAGAAATTAACAATCTATCTATATTATAATTCAGAAATATTTCTTCTTCTCTTCTTTGAAGTACTTTCCTAATTTATCATTAAGAAGAGACTTTCAGAGTGGGACAAATTTTGAATTGGGAGAGCGAATTTTACAAATTGCTCTCCTAAATCCAAATTAGAATTATTTTCAAAACGTTCCGGTGCCATGTAAAAAATGTCCTGTTCTGGGTGAAATTATATTTATCTACTGAAACTTCCTGCCCTAAAGTAAAAACTATAATTATTTTCCAAAATTCGCTGTCCTGAAAGAAGCAAATAAAACTGAGAGCATAATTCTTTCTGTATGTTTGGGCTATCATCGATTCGATTATTGAGTCAGCTACAAAAATCTGAAAGAGCAACCAATTTGCAAAAGATTCCTCTTATGATGGAAAAAAAGTAATTCTTCCTCTCATAAAGTATGAATATATTTAAAAATGTTCAAAATTAGACTGAAGGAATCGTACATTTCCCTAATTAAATGATAAGATCTCTTTTTAATTCATGAAAAGAAAGCGGTAATTTCTCGTATTTTTACGGTTATATTTTTCATTGTCTAGGTTGAGTCCAGTAAATTCCAGGTTTTCAATTCGATTTCCGGTCATTTCCCGGTCAATTAAAATCCCTGGTCATTTCCTAGTCTTTCACGGTTTCCCGGTCAAGTCGCCAACCTGACTTTTAATATTCATATTAGTACAACCAAATGTGAAATTCCAGTCACTGAATCAAAATCCCTGTCATTTCCAGGTTTTTCCGTGGTGAACAAAATTCGTGGCCCTTTCCTAGAATTCTCGGTCAAATAGACATTCTGAACGTTCTCTATTAATCTTTCGAACTTACCCATAAGGGGACCCATAGCTCTCAGCACAGACCCAGCATTATTTGTTAAGACCTTCAAATTCCAAGGATGCCTCGCACAAGGACTATTCTTAGCAACAGAGAATCCAAATCCCCTCCCGCTCGAATCAATACTAGCAGCGTGAACACAAACGTGGCGTTTCTTTTCAGAAACATGCTTCCAAAAAGCAGCCTCAACTTCAGAAGCTGAAGCTCCTTCAGCTTCATTTCCTGCTCTTTGATTTTCCGAAAACCACATTCTCTGAGTGTTTCTAGCAATTCGATAAAACGCATTCAGAGGCATATTTCTTCCCTTAACAATACACTCTTCAATTTCATCCGAGCTGTCTTCATCCTCCTCCTCTTCGTTGTCATTCGACTGAGTTTCCAGTCTCTGCATTGCTTTGGCTTCCCGCTTCTTCCATTCCGACTCCACTTCCTCGAAGAGTTTATCTCTCTCTCCTTGTGAAAGTGTATCATATGGCAATAAATATTTGCAGTAGATATCGTCTAGTTTGGTAACTCGATCCTGAGCAGACCTAGGAATTTTCATACCGTCTGATACCTTCTGCCACTTTTTCTTTTCGATGACTTCTTTCAAACCACCGAGGCTTTGGACTGTTTGGTACAAGTGGGGAAGGTCAATTTCCATTCCTCCAATCCAGGGTGGACTATTCAAAGTTATACTCTGGGTGGCTAGGTATTTTCTGATGGCCATCATTTCTTTTACGTTGGGTCCCCATCTGTGGAGCATTCGATGGACGTATTGGTTGTAAGCGGTGAATCTCATATCGTCTGAGACTTTGCATTCTGGTTTGAAGTTTCCAGGAGGAACGACTCGACAGATACCGAATTTCTCGGCGATGGGACGAATTTTGTCTATGTACTCTAGGGGGTCCTGGAAATCTTTCTCGGTAGGATGAAAGGTAGGAGCTTCTACGAGACGAGCATTATCATTTGGATCCTTTGTTCCTGGAAAGGTCGTCGAGTTTATTGGTGAACAGATTTCCAGAATTTTCTGCTTCGACTTTCCCTGGGATCTAGTGAAAAAGTTAAATAAGGATTATTCCGTTCTTTTTGAAGTTATTTTATTTTTCGAACATTAAATAATAACAATTCCATTTAAATATAATCCTTAATTTAATTTTTTAAATTTCAACAAAGAGTGCAGTTGGAACAAATCTTAAATACGATGCATCATTCCCATTTGATTTTGAAAATTTTGAAAATCAAAAAAATTAGTAGTTCATAGCACCTAAAATTTTAAGTTTTGATTTCAAATTTTATCATTAGAACAATAATACCATAGAACTACGGCTTTTCTCAATTTCATACGTTTAGCAATTAAGTTCTAATTTTTTTTTTACATAGAATGCTAACAATGCTAGCAATAATACTAACAATTTTATAATTCATTTAATTGAAAATTTTCTTAACTCGAAACATTCAAAATAAAAAAATTCCTTTCCCAACAAAAATAAGATCAATAAAAATTTCAGGCTTCGGGAAGCTCCATAGAACTAAAAAAAAAGTATTAAAAAAGTCGCTTTTTTATATCAGTTAAGAATTAGTTTTATAAATAAAACAGTAGGGTAAAAAATACTCTGAATTTGAGAAAGAAGGTATTGAAAAAAAATTTCTTTCATGCTTTGCTACATGTGAATAATTGCGCAGAAGACTGATTTTTTCATTAATCTCATAAAATCTCTATCGAGAGTCCATTAAACAAGAATGAATTTACTAAAACATTATTATCCAATGGCGACCTGTTCTTAAAAGAAACAGCTTCCTCGAAACAAAATGATGTTGATGTTACATTTTTCTGCTAGCATTTTTTTTTAAACAATTTGATCTCCAACCAAAACAGATTGATTTTCAACCAAAGGAAGACAATTTTTTACGGAGTAGTTCAATTATCTACAAAGCATTTAAATTTCCAAAAATATGTCTTTTCAACAAAAGAGTTCATTAATATATAAAAAGTTGGATTTTCTGCTAAAGTTGATGCATTTTTAATACAAAAGGAACATTTGCAATCAAAATCATTCTCTTAAACCAGACAGTTAAATTTTCAACTAAAAAGGATCAATTTCCAACAACAATTTCTCCATCTTTTCATCAAATAGTTGAATTTTTTAGGAAAAAAGAGTTTAATTTTCAATTTAAAAAATGGGTAAATTTAACTACAAAGACGAATTTCTAATAGATTAGTTATATCCTACACCAAAACAGATCCTTTTCGAACAGAGAAGTTCAATTATTTTCCAACCAAAAAAGATTATTAGAAAAAATGTCTATCAAAGGAGACGAAGTTCTAAACCTAAAAGACAATATTCAACAAAATAGTTGAATTTTCAACCGAGAAAGATTTTTCAGTAAAGAAAGTAAAACAATTTATTTTTGTTATAGTATTGTTCAAAAACTAAAGTTTGTTTTGAGGATCAGTATCCAAAATCACTTTACTAAGTAAAATTAGCTTTGCCTAAAAAATTATCAAATAATGAAAAAGTTATGCAATTGAAAGCCTGAAATTTTCAAAACAGAACATTTCCTCTTCAGATTCAGAATAAAAAATTTAGCGACCATGAGTCACTTCTAACTTGTCAAAAACGTAAAGAAGGCAACTCCTCCAATTATGATAAAAAAATGAAAGCAAAAAATTTCAAAATTCAAAAGTTCTTCGAGCCTTTGAAACATTTGCTGAACATTTTTGATCGTTTCAACTTTTAATGACACAGTTTCTGTTAAATTCAAATACTTTAGATATCCTTTTTTCTATTAATAAGTCGTAACCCAAAATGAATCCTACAATTCAAAAAATCGCAATTGAAAATTAAAACTTGAATCTCATTCGAAAAAGCCAAATTTATTTGATTTGCTGGGTTGGTAGCATTGTGATTTGAGAATTTAGTTCTTGACGTCTCTTCCTGGAATGTGAATCGAACTCCGGGTTTTTCGCTTGAAACAAAAAGATTATCAACGTGTTCTTTCAAGTTCGTCCAGATTTTCGTGACAGAGCCATTAAGAAAACTTTTTTTCCACAAATTTCGGAATATCCGAGTGTATCTGACAGGCAATTATGAATTTTCAAATTCATAACAATCACTGGACTTCGTGTCACAATGGCCGTTGGTTTAGAAGTTTCCAAAATAAGATTTTCGCGATTTTCTAGGCAGAGAATCTGCCGAATAATGCCTTGAAAAGAAGGAATTTGTAATTTGAGTGACTTCAACGTATTTCGGGCCTTTTTTCGTGTCGGTAACATTCCGAAATAATTTTTATCGAAACGTATCTTTTATAGCGCGCGAAGTGGTTGAAACTAGTTGAAATCTGGATTGCAGCTAGAATTTGGATATCAGTAAGTTGAAATAAAATCAACATCTTTTAAACAAAAAACTTTTTGTTTTAAGGGGCAATCTTATCGAATCCGAAAGTGAGGTTAGAGTAATGAAGTAATGTCAAGAAACTTTGGCAAGAAGAGAAGAAGTTTTAATTTTTGGGAAATTTTATTGGATTTCAGATTCCGACTATAACTTTTCTTCTGGGAGGTATTCTTCAAACCATTTTCTAGGTTACTTATTGACAATTTCTTAGAATCTTTTTAATTCGAAAGGTTGTACAGTGAATAATTTAAACAATGAAAATATTTCTAAGATTGCCATTTTGGCAGAATGTTTTTATAATGCTGTTTTTTATTTGTTTTACAGGTGCTCGGGCGTGATCCGGGAAATAAAATAAGCTTTCTTATTCACTTTTAAATATTTTCAATTATTTTATCTTTTGTCAAATCGTCAAAGATCTAGAATAAGTCGCAAATAGTAAAAACAATGGCTTTTTTCGTTACCAGAAATTCAGACATTTTATCAATAATTTTGCAATAAATATTCTATTCTATCCTTTTTTTCAAAGAAAGGTTCTTAACAGAGGGAAAAATTAAACATTTGTAAATTAAATAAAGATATAAATTAGGTTTTCAGGTTAAATATTAGGATTTAGATTCTGTAACTGATTCGAATACTTTTATCGAAATAAGAAGTGAAAATTGACTTTTTCGAAATGGAACAAGTGGATTATAAGAAAGTGCAGCAGGATCGTGCGAGGTGAAAACTGGATGCATGTGAATTATTATTTTAAAAAGTAATCCATAGATTCATTTATTTTTAAGTTACTAAAGCAATGCTCAACATGGAAAGGTTTTCGGTTTGAAATTCTTTCCTTGGTTGAAAACTCCTTTTCTTTGGTACAAAATTCAAATATTTTTTATTTAAAATTAAAATCTTCCTTGGTCGAAATATTAACTTTTACATTATCTATCATTCATAATGGGTCTTAGAGGTTTGAAATTCAAACATTTGATTGTCATTTTTTTCCTTCTCTCTTGGCTGAAAAATCTTTCTAGGTTGGATATTTGTCTTCTTGGTTCAAAATTTTATCTTTTTTGAAGGAAATGTTATCTTTTGTTTGGAAAATTCAACTGTTTATCTGCAAATTACCTTGGTTTCGAAGATTCAACTACTTGGTTGAAAGTTGGACTACATTGTCGAATGTTCATTTTTATTGTAAAAAGATTTATTTCTTCGTTTAAAAATTTAACTGTTGGAAATTCTTTATGTTGGAAATTAATCTCTGGTTAAAAATTAATTTTTCCAACAGAAAATTTTTACTTTTCTATTTTCAATCGAAGCTCTGTAAGGAAAACTGTGATTCCTGCATTCAAAAAAACTTGTATTTTTTCAGGATCATAATGAAAGGAAATTAAAAGCTAATGCCGTCACTTTGGTGAGAGATCAACGAATGTAAGTAGATTTTTGAATTCCTCATGCCTTTAAACATCTTTTTTTTTTAAATCGTATAGTGACCGTTAATTTATTCAACGAGTGGTCTCGACATTTTTTTTATTAGCACAGGTCTGGATTTTCTTGGTTTGCGAGATGAAATATTGCTTCAATAAAATATTGATTATTCTATGCACTTCTATCTATCCTGATTAAAAACTTTTGGCTGGACGCTAAAGGCAATTGAACATCAATCATACAAAAGCAACTATATTCTTCTACCGACTGAAATTGAAAATTGGAACGGGAAATGTTGCAATTCGATTTTCAAACCAAGAAAATCTAGAAGTGAAGCTTCGCATCGAGGGAAAGCCCAAAATGTTTCCATGAATAGTCATAATATTATTTTTCACTCTCCTTCGATGCAAGGACAACCCGATTTTGAATTGTTTTTTATTCTATATTTTATGTATATTTATTGACTATTTACTTTGATTCTAATTTGTCATTATTTTTTCACTACATTGCAATTTTAGTCTAAATACAATTTTTTAGTTTAGCCTTTATTAACTTCATGGTAAAGTAGAATTTTCTAGACGATATTTGAGTATCACAACATTAAAATCAGCCAAGGTTTTAATTATAAAATTAAATATAATAATAAAATAAATTCAGAATAGGATGTTACTAATCGTATTAATTTTGCTAAAATGATTATCATTTTTCGTTCAGAATTCAGCTACTTAGTTGAAAGCTGAACTATTTTCCTACACATTCAATTTATCGGTTTCACATTGAACTATTTTGTTTGAAATTCTTTCCTTCATTTTTTTCGTTTAGATTCCATTGCATTTTTGGTTGGAAATTCAACTGTCGAATCTTCCGTTGTAAATTCATTGTTGAAATTTGGACTAAAAACATCATCTAATTTCTATTAAACATTTGAGTTATTATCTACAATTTCTGAAAGTTAGAAATAAAAACCGAGAATTCAACGACTGAATATTACGTGTTTCTGTTTATTGTCTCCAACTAATTTTACTTTTATTCTGTTAACCAAGTCTTTCCAGCAGACGGAGTCTTTCAAATATTTTTGTCAATAACTTGTTAAACTTTTTTCACGCCAAATCAGGCTATCCTTCCTCCAAATTGAACAGTCAAAACGTCAAAACATTGAATGATTAGAGAGATCTCTCTTCTCATATAATAAATTTATGAATGGACCAGTAATCAACATTGAACTTATTATTTCCAACTGAAAATCTAATAAGGTTGAAAATTCACGCACTTGGTTGTAAGCTAAACTACTTTATATGAAATTAATTTCATTTTTGAAGATTCAGCTATTTTGTTAGAACATTTTTTTCTTGAAAAACTAACTTTTTCAACTGTTAATTTGGCTATTCAATGATTGGTTGAAGATTGGTCGATTTTAGATGAAGATTCAACCATTCGGTTGAAAATTCATGTATTGTTGATACTTTGTCTTTTTTGGTAGTTTCTTGATTGATTTTCCTACTACTTGGTAAAAAATTGAACTACCTTGTTAATAATTCATTTTACTAGATAGTTGAAGACTCATTTTGCTCGTAGAAGATTAAACTTTTTGGGGGAAAACTCGTTTTCATGTTGAAAATAATTTTTTTAAATCGAAATTTTAAGTTATTTCAAATTTGTTCGAAAATTGATGAATTTTAGTTTAAAATTCAATTATTTTATTGAAAACTGCCTTTTCGGTTGAAGATTCTATTATTTTGGTGAAGAATAAAATTTATATCTCCGGGTAGAAAATCCATCTTTTTGAAAGAATTTGTGTTTTGGATTTAAATTGGAAAGTTTTTTCGACATTCTTAACCTCTCTTAAGTAAAAAAATCTTTTTATCAAATTTGGACTGTTTCTGATTAAAAATAAAAATCATTTTTTGTTTCAAGTATAAGCTTCCACATTTTTTTCCAGAATTAATCTCTCTTTATGAAAAATCCAACTGTTTGGTTGAAGGTTGAAATTTTTTTCCAAGACTTCATTTTTTTGTTTAAACTAACTATTTTGTTGAAAATTCGATTATTTCATTAAAAATTGGGCTGATTCGTTCAAAGGTCATCTTTTTGGATAGAGAATTCAGCTGCCTTCTAAAAATTCATCTTCTTGGCTTAAAAATGTGTTTTCGATTTACCCTAATTCTTTTTTGTTCAAGGATTGCACCAATTGATTCAAAGTTCATTTTTGTAGGTCGGAAATTGAACTACTCGATTAAAAATGCAACTAATTTATTGAAAATTCGCCTGTTTCTCTTGATATTTCAACTGTTTGGTTGTAAATGCATTATTTTATTGAATATAGAAATGAAAATTCCTCTTTTCCGCTAAAAAATGTTCATCTTTTGATTGAAAATTCATCTTTTTTCGTTGAAAACAATGAAAAAAACTAACCTTAACTTCCATTTCGTTATTAAAAACAGACTTCAAACCCAAACATCAACATACACAAATTTAAACTCACCTCTTGTTAGGTTTTCCGGAATCGATGGAAATCTTCCTCTCCCTCGGTGTCTTTGGAGACTTGACAACCTTCTCAATCCCACTGGAACTCATAGAAGTTTCCCCAGCTTGAACATTTCCGACCTGATTCAAATTCTCCTCCTTATGAACCACGACACCTCGAATTTCGGAATTCGAGGGAAGAAAAACTGCCGATGAAGTCGAAGGAATCGGATTTTCTGCACTAGAAGTTGAAGCAATCGGTGGAGCTCTAGCAGTTGGTTGAACAGTTCCCACCGGAGGAACCCTGGCAATATTCAAAGGCGGTTTCGTCACAAGCTTAGCCTTCAACAAAACTCTCTGATTCGGTCCAGTTGGTCCCTCAGTTCCTAATTTAACAGCCACTCCTTGTATCAGTTGATGACCTTGCACCGACCCATTCCTCGTTACCGCTTGCAATGGAATATAAAATAATTGTCCATCATTATCATCATCATTGTCATTCGATCCCTCAGTTTGCGTAGATATTTCAATGCTCTTCTGTTGTCCGTTTTCGTCAACTTCGGAATTTTTAACCTGATTCTGTTCATCTAAATTCACCTGGACAGCAATAGACGCACTGCAATTGACATTGCTCCAATTGGTAGTCAGCTTGTCCAGAGAAAGAACCTGCATGTTAGCCAAACTAGCGAAACCCTTCAAATCAATCGTATTCATGTTTTTCGAAATTATCTGAGTGTCTGACCCTTTTTTCGCTTCAGGGACTTTGAAATTCTCACCTCCGGATATCTCTGAACTCTGGGTATCATTGCTATCCTTATTAGGATTATCTTTACTCTCTTTTTCCCCTTGACTTTTTACCAAAGGCGAAGCTGGTTTGCTTTTTCTCCTAAAAGGGGTGCTTACCGGAACTTCCGTATCACTTTCAAAAGCATAAACACTACTTTCATTCTCCGGAGAAAAAGCATTCGCACTAGGAGTTGCGACCTTCCTCTCCTTCACCTTTGGTAAAAATAATTTTCTCGGTTGGGAGAGAATTTTCTTTTCAAGATTCTTCTTTTCTGGAGAGCCGTCGAGAGAATTTTGGTCAGATTTGGAAACCGCATCACTGTCTTCTGCAGGCGGCGATTCCTTGCTTGCCTTCACAGGTTGAGGTTTGCTAACCGGAATGGGTTGTTTTGGTTCGATTTCGACTGATTTATTCTTCATAACCAGCAAAGTACTTGGATGTCTGATAGCACTAATTTGTGGGCTTGGAACCACCAAATTCGACAGCTTACCCTTCTTATCATTCAATTTGGCAAGGGTGACATTCACTGGCCTCACTAAATGTTGAACCTTCGATGAAATGGATAAATGATGCGTGGAGACTTTTGGTTTCTCAACAGCCTCGTAATGAAAACCTGAAACGTTCTCCATTTCAACTTTGCTCAACTCTTTAGCAAGAGAACTCTCATTCAGCCACTTTTCTATCTGCTCAGTCGACATATTTACTCTCTCCTTTCTGCCAAGAGTAGCTGACGGTGGCATGTCGATTATTTTTCCTCCGCTGTCAGATTTGTGGACACATGTTTTATCCTGTTTCGAAGATCCATCCTTTGGAGTCAAGACTTTAATTTCAGAAGCAGGTTCGACAAATGGAATAATTGGAGGTGGCTCTATAACAAGAGTATCATCCTTCACTTCAGGAGATGATTCCAGTCGTTCAGGGGATGATGCTTCAACTAGAGATTTTGTGTCTTCTTCGCAAATAAGGAGATCCGCATTCACGTGAGACTGGCACGAATCCATAACATTCGAAATCGCCTTTTTCGTAAAACCCCTAAACGATTCTTCATCGTCGGATATATTCGGATCGTTGATTTCTTCAACATCATTTGCCTTCTTTTGCTCAGTCTTCTTAAGAGAATCAGCTTCTTTCTTCATTTCCATTTTCTTAAGAATAGAATCAAGTGTCTCCTCATCCGATTCTACAGTCTCAACATTTTCGGGGATTTCTGTTTTAGTATCTTTTTTAGTTAGAGTTTTAGTTTCGCTTTTAGTTTCACTCTTTGTATCACTTTTACTATCACTTTTGGATTCTTTTTCCTTATCTATCCTTTTAACTTCCTCTTTCTTTGTTTCGTCCTTTTTCATTCTTTTGACTTCCTCCTTTTTAGGAACATCCTTTTTATTTTCGTCATTTTTACTATCTCCCTGTATAGGTTCATCCTTTTTAATATCAGTCTTTATAGTTTCTTCCTTTTTACTATCACCTTTCAAATCCTCCGTTTTACTATCTCGTTTAATACCTTTATATTTTTTGCTCTCTTCTTTAACTCTTTCCTCATCCTCTTTACTTTCCTCCTTCCCTTCTGCATTCTTTTTCTCAGACACCTCTCGCTTCCTCTTAATCAAAACCTTCTCCTTCTCCTTTCTGATTTCTTTCTTGCCAGTAAAATCCTTCACCTCAGAACTTGGGGCTTCCACCTTCACTGGGATATTCCTCGACGAAGATCTCACACCTCTAATTGCAGGTTTATTCACCTTATTTAAACTTCTCCTCGTGATCGGCCTAGCTTGGCTACTTTTCTCACTACTGGTCGAACTCTCTGACTCCTCTTCAGATTCGAGTTCACAATACTTGTAAATCTTCACAAGCCTCTTGCTCTTCAAAACCGTTTTCACAGCCCGAAGCTTGTCGATTTTCTCGACCTTTTTACTACTCACAGGACTTTCTTTACCCTCCTTCTCTTTGGCAACAAACTTTTCACTCTGTTTTACTTTCGCCTTGATCTCGATCTCCTCCTTTAAAGACCTGCGAGCGTTCGGCAGTTCTGGAAAGCTATCAAGGGAAATATTATCCTCATCGTTTTCCAACTCAGGACTGACTAGTTTCCGACCCAGGATTTCCATATAAACAGCCGCAGCTTCCTTCGTCTTCCTCGTAGGTCTCCTCGAAAGATGTTGAGAGGATTTTGTATCTACCGAAGATCTGGTGACTCTTCTCAGATCCGATTTATTCCTCGTGCAAGCCTTCTTAGGTAGAGGTTTTGTTACTTTCTTCCCTTGAGAAGTTTTCAGCTCCTCATCATCGGAAGATTCCGAATTGGAAGAATTACTTTTGCTCTTAGCACGAACTCTCTTTTTGGGTTTCATCGAGGAGGGTTTGATTTTCGGGGTGATTTTAGGAGCGACGATTTTCTCAACGAGACCACCACTTCGTAAACCGCGTCGTCTACATTCTGATTTTCGTACAAAATTTCTCGCAGCTAGTTTAGTCAGGGATTTTTCTACTTTTTGATCCGTAGAGGATCGAGTTCTTATGACGTAAGATGCCTTGATTTTGTTTTTGATTCGCTGCTTGGCTAGCCGTTGTTCGAGGTATTTCTTCTTCAACGCTTGAGCTGTTGAGGTTTTCGCCTTGAATTTAATCGTCTTTTGAATTCCCTTGGGAAAATCTTTCTTAAGGGGAGCATTGCTTTTCGATTTAGTTGCCTTTTGAGGCGAATTGGGTTTCGAGGAATCGGAAGGCGTTGTCTTCGAGCTGGAAGGGGTCGCCCTGGAAGCTTTGGTCGATTTCGACTCTAGTTTTTCCCTCTTTGTACTGACGTTGAAGAAGTTTAAACTCTCAGGAAGTATTGAAGTTCCTGGAAAGGAAATCACAGTTCTTAGTATAATCAGGGTGGCGACTTAACCGGGAAACCGGGAATTTTATTGACCGTGAAGAACCGGGAAATGATCGGGAATTTGATTAAAAACCGGGACTTTACTTGACTCAACCTAGACTATTAAAAATTGTACCGAAAAAATACAAGAAACGACCGCTTTCTTTTTAGAAATTAAAAAGCGATCTTATCATTTGATTTGAAGAATGTAACGTTCTTTTAGTCTGATTTTGACCATTATTAAATGCTATATCCATACTTTATGTTGCTCTGTAAGATTTTTTTTAGCTGAATCAAGTTTGATGATCAAATTGATGATAGATGATGATGATTGATGATGATACAGAAAGAATTATTTTCTCAATTCAACAAAAAAATATGTATTTATCACGCTTTATTTGCTTTCCCCTCATTTATCTGACTTGGAACAGGTTATTTCAAAAAATAATTATAGTTTATAATTTAAGGCAGGGTGTTCTAGAAAGGCATATAATTTTACTTGGAACAGGGAATCTTTTACATGGAACAGGAACTTTTCAAAACAATTTGTATTCGAATCGAGAAGAGAGTAAATGAATAAAATTGATGTCTAATTTAAAATTCGTCAAAATATGTAAGTACCCTCTTCATAATTTCAAATGAACAAAGTACTTCAAGCAGTTTTTAGAGTAGAAGTAGTATTTCGAATGAAAAATATTTCTAAATTATAATAGAAAACTTGTTCACATTGTTCATTGCGATTTCATCCTGCTTTAGTTGAAAAATTAACTAGTGGGTTGAAAGTTGAGTTATTTTGTTGGAAATTACACTTTTTCGTTGAAGGTGCAATATTTTTATTTAAAATCCACGTCTGATTGGAAATGTAACTACTTTGTTAAAAATCAATTAATTTGTTTTTAGTAAAGAAGATTCAAGTATTCAGTTGAACATTGCTTTTCGAATTTAAAAATTAATTTATATTTACTCTTCATTGTTTGATTTCGCAAAAAGCAATGTCTTCATCTCATTCATTGTTTTCTGATGATTATCTTCTTTTTCTATCTTGGAAAATTTGTTGATTCCTTTAATTGAGTTTCGTTTACAGAAAGTAACTGCGTAAAAAACCCAAATATTTTCAAGATAATAACAAAATAATAATTACAAAATGATTAATGAGATCAAGACTGCGAGGGACACGCTATAGAATTTATTTTGTAATCAGGTGTTAGCTCGAGCGGTGCCAAATATTGAAGGACTGCAGAACACTTTCCCATTTTACCTAATGATTTCCGAAAAAAATTAATTTTTTAAGTAGTGGTTTACAAGTGGAAGAAGTCAAGGACAATTTTCAAGAATTTCAGAAAAACTGCCACAATTTTGTCATGTTTCATTTCTTTTTCCTTTCTTTCGGATAATTTGAAATTGCTTTTCAAATAAGATGAAACATTATTTTCCATAATTTGTCGTTTCATGTTAAAGCATTACTTACTCTAAGACAAAATTATAATTAATTTCTAAAATTCCCTATTCTTGGTCAAAATTGAATTTATTTAGGAAATTTTCTATATTCTAATTCAGTCACTTCCTGTTTTCAAAATTTCGAAGATAGAAGTATCCTTGTGACGATTTCTGACATGGAAAAGATATTTTTTATGAATTCCCTTCTTCCAATTTAGAAATAACATTCCTTTTCAAAATTCTCGTTCCACGTAGAATGATAATTTTCAAATAAACTTATGCTCTTTAAGATGAGCCTGAAATAAAAATCATAATTCTTTACGTAAATTCGCAGTCGCAACTAAGAATTAGGAATCTTCAAGAAAATTTTCTCTTTCCAAGGCAAAATTTTTTTTTTAATGGAACTGCCTATAAGAATTCAGAATTAGAACTCAAAATTAGAATTCTTTACAAAGATTTCACGTCCCAAAGTAAGAAAGTATAATTCTTGGTTCAAAATTCGGGGTTACAATCCAATATTCTATCTCAATTTCTTTCAGTCATAATAAAAAATTTCGACTTTGAGACGAAGAATTTTATGAAACATCCATAACTCTAAATTGGGACAGGGAATTCGCGAGAAAAATTATAAGCTTGAGTTTTGAACAGAGAATTCAGACAGATTTCAAAGAATATGAGGGTATTCAAGATGATTCTAAGGAGTTTTCAAGAGCTACAAACAATGTCAAGGAATTTGAAAAGTTTTCATATGGTTTCAAACATCCAAGGAGGATACTTTGGAAAATTCCCAGCAATGTTCAAGATCTTTAAAAAAAATCCGAAGGAATTCAAAGTATTCTACAGAATTTAAAATATTTAAGGGTATTTAAAAAGATTTTGAAGCATTCTCTGAAGCTTCGAGACATTTCAGGAGATTTTGAAAGGTTGAAAAAGATTCACGAAAATTCTAGGGTATTTTGGAAGATTCCTAGAAATTTTCAAGAAGTTTGAAGAATTTGAAGAAATCAAACCTATTTTAAAAAACATTAAAATTCTAAGGAAATTTGAACAGCTTCAAAACATTTCGAGGAATTTTGAAAGATTTAAAACTTCGGAAGAATTTGAAGGCTAAATAAGGATTTTAGGGACTTCTAAAAGATTCTAAGGGATTTCGGAGGGTCTCGAAAAATGTTGAGGGATTTCAAAATATTTCAAAGAATTTCAAATCTTTAGGAATACTTATTTTCAAAGAATATTCCTAGACATTTTCAAAAGATCCTAATAGTTTGAAGAGAATTGGGGCGTATTTAAAGTAATTTCACGAAATTTTCAAAAGATTGAACAAATTTCAAGGGATTCTAAAAGATTTATGAGGATTCGAAATATTTACGGATATTCAAAAAGATTAATGGGAATTTTTGATAGGTTCTTAGAACTTGAAGGAATGAATAGTGTTTTTAGAGAATTTTAAAACATTTGACCGTATTTTAGAAAATTCCGGAGAAATTTAAGAGATTTGAAAAGATTACAAAAGATTGTACATATTTTAGTTTATTTTAGGAGTTCTAGAGAATTTCCCAGAGATTTAAAGAATTGAAAGGAATTTGAAGAGGTTTCAAAAGATTTTGGGCTTCAGAAGAATTTTGAAGAGGTTCAAAAAATGTCAAGGGATTTAAAAAGATTTCATAAATCCAGAGTATTAATATTCTCTTGGGAATTCCCAATCCCAGTTGTCAAACCTTTATTTCTTTACTTGAATTTCCTGCTCAACTTCAAAATTATAATTTTTTACAAAAATTCCATGTTTTAATTCAAAGTTTTTAATTCAAATTGAAATCAAATAAGCAACCCTTATTTATTTTTGATTTGAAAATACTCTCTTCCAAATCTGGAAAAACGGAGTTACCACATTTCCGAAATATGAAAGATAATTTCGTTAATAATTATAATTCTGACTTCAAAGGGGATAGTTATTTTATTCTTCATTCATAAAAGGAGCATTGTTTATATATCATTTTGTCTTAAGGGCAAATGGTAGTTTATGACGTAGTCGAAATTTGACCTTGTCATGTATTTTTTCTCCGACTTCTTATTTCCAAAGTAAATAATGTTTTGGG
>WSXT02166702.1:12313-23791 GCA_011762715.2 Neuroterus valhalla | reverse complement strand
GGCAATCCAATATGATCATTCTTTCGAAAGTTATCGAGTTCACACATTATTTAAAATTTTTTTTGTGCGATCAAAATTGGGATTTTTGATTTTTCGAGAAAATCCAAAAAGTTGTATTCACCATCTTGTAGAACTCCCAAGAAGAAATATTCTTTCTCTCTGGCTTTCTTTTCAATCTTGCGTTATTTGGCTAAAAATTCTCATTTTCTTTTATATTTTTGGATTTTGGAAATGCCATAACTCTGACAGTTTTGCTTTCATCAAAAAAGTCGTGGGAATAAATAGTTTTATTTTTCACCTACTACAAGAAACCGTACTTACAATTTTTGAATCTTAGAAAGAAAGATCCAAAAAAATGCTCAAAATGCTCCAACCCTTTGATTTTTCATCCGAAATAGCTGGTTAACGAGCTAATCATGTCTTTTCGGTCCTTCAAAATGTGTGCCAAAGGGCAATCTAATCCGAACATTCTTTCGAAAGTAATCGAGTACACAGATTACATAAAACCAATACCTTCTCATTCAGAATGAGAATGTAAAAAAAGAATATTTGGAGGCAGCGCAAGCCCCATGAAGTTTAACACGTATTTCCCATAAGAAAAAAAGACGTTTTTGTGAATTTGATTCAGAATTCACGATATTAGGTAAATCAAGTTCGAAATTCACCATTTCTCTTCACAATCAGTCACACGATGTGAATACAATATTACTTCTCTAATTTCACCCCCATAAGTCTGTTTTATAGAGTCCCAAAAAACCACCATAATCGAAAACATGGGGTTCCCGAGTTTTTGGCGCTAATTATAATTTTTCTGCGGTTTTTTAACGCAGATTTTTGCAAATACATGAATCTCTACTTTATAATGATAATTGGATGTTTATTCTAATTGATTGAACAATTTATCATTTTTTTTAGCAACTTCCTTTTAGAAAAGGATTATAATGTCAAGGTTTTTTCTGAATCTCTCCACTTATTTTCAATGTTCTGAATGAATTAAGGCAATAATTAATTAAAGTTGACAAAAATAATTGTTAAAATGATTTTTTATCAATTATAACAATATTCTTCCAGAATAGTGCTACAAAGTTGCGTTTTTTTTTCTGAATCTTTCAACTTTTCGGACACTCTTCACTTTGAGTCAGTGAATATTTTATTTGATTGAGAAAAATTAATGGTTTCAACAAATTACTATTGTTTATAACCATTTCCTCTTTGACAAGTGCGAGAAAGCTGCGATTTTCTCTGAAATGTTGAACTTTGCACTGAATGGGATTTGAATGAATTTCAATTAGATTGAATTAGATTGAACTGAATGATTTTGAGGTCCAAAACTCAACTCTTTGGTTGAAAGTTGAACTATTTTCTGAAAAATTCGATTCTTGCAGTGGAGAGCCATAATATCAGTAGAAAATTCGGAATCCAAATTTCACTGGATGAACACAGCTTTTTTGTTGTAATTAATTTTTTCGAACATTTGGAAAAGAAGAAAAATGATTTACTTATAACAATACAAAACTATTTAAAATATGATTCTCTCTAATGCTTATTTATTATACTTTCACAACTAAAAAAAAAGTTAAGGCAATGTTGATAAATTGTTTAAACAATTTTTTTTGTACCATGAAGTAATTATTACTCTAATCTAATTGAAAAGGGATAAAGAAGTAAAAATATCAGGAAAAAACGGCAACTATGTAGTATTAATCTAGAAGAAGATAGCTATAAAAATTTAAAATTTGTTTGAACAATTACTTTTGCCAAATCAAATTGAATAATGAGTTGGAAAATTTAGAACTAAACCTTGACTTTCTAACCCTTTTTCGAGAGAAGGTTGCTGAAACAATAATAAATTGTTTAAATAATTTAAGTTAACATATAATTATTAGCGTAAAGTAATATTTTATGTATTTGAAACGATCTGCATCACAAAAACCGCAAAAAAGTCATAATTAGCGCGAAAAACTCGAAAAACATATTTTTTTACTTTTGGGGGTTTTCGGCACTCTTCAAAGAAGACTCATGAGGGTGATGTTTGAAAAGTAATATTTTATTCGCATTCCCTGATTATTTGTAGAGAGTAATCGTGAATTTCGAACTCGATTTATCTAATATCAAGAATTCTGAATAAAATTTCCAAAAGTGTCTTTTTTCTAATGAGAAATACGTGTTAAACTTCATTGGGCTTGCGCCACCTCTAAATATTACTTTTTCCCAAAGGAAAAAATGCATTTTTTTGTGGATTTATTCGAATTTCCGGGCGTTGTGCATAAAAATTCGAATGAAAAAAATTTCTGATGCATTTTTGGACCACCTTACTGTATATTGAAGTGAAAAAACAATTTTTTTTTTTAATCGAACCAGACAAACAGGAACTCTCAGAACTTTTGGCGCCTAACTGATCGCGGAATAAAATCGGACGCTGAATCGTTTTCTGAAGCAACTTATTTACTTCCAAATTAGTGCATAAGTGGAGGTTTCTCTTTCTAGGAATCATATTTCCCTAGGCCTTCATATAAGCGGATTTAAATCGAAAGAATGGTTCACATTGTTTGAACAAGGAATAACTTTCTACTAAATATCAGTAATTTTCAGGATATTTTATAAAAAATTATTTTATTTGCTAAAACATCATGAAACGGAGTCATATATGCCAAAAGCTATCTTTTCTGGGTTGAATCGGAATAGAGTGATGTCTTGGATGATTGGTATCTTTTTTTGATACTGAAAATAAGTATCTTTGAAGGCTTCATGTTAAAGTTCATTTAGATCCTAGCATGATGCGGCGCAAAATAAGGATTCCATTATGTATCCTGAGATTTGATAAGATCGATTTACAGCCCCAGGAAAAAGCGAGTTGTCCGACGGGCTAGAATAGTCATATCCTATGGATTTTAGGTCGCTGAATCCGAATTCGTAGTCGAGAATTTGGGATTAGTGACCATTTGCTGTCTATCTCTAAAAAACTTAGTTTTTTTTGGCATTTATCGCATTGCAAAATGTGTAGAAAGAATATGCGTCCATCTTATTTTGACCTCAAATTTAAATTCAGCGGCGAAAAAGATATGATAAGTGTTTTTTTTTAGTTCGCTGAACCCAACACTTTGTGATGGAGAAGAGACTCTGCTGAAAATCAAAGCCTAAATCTCGAACTGAAGTTGATATCTGTCCTAATCGGAGTAGTTAATTTTTATAGATTTGGGGTCGCTGAATCCAAACACTTTGTCGGGGTTCCAAGATTAGTAACCGTTCTTTTCTTACCTCAAAAACTTCGTGTTTTTGGCTTCTTCGCATTAGAAAGTATGTAAAAAAGAGAGACGTATTCTTTTTATTATTTTGACCACATATTTTGATTCAGCGGCAAAAATTAAATAGAATTGCCGCTTTTTGGCCGCAGAGAACAGAAGCGCAAAATCTTCCAGGGATAAAACAGAGTTAAGTTGCAGAATTACGACCCCAGATTCGGATTCAGCGTTAGCTTAATTAAAATCTGTGGTCAAAATAGGAAAAAGCACGCGTTTCTTTTCTTTATATTTTTCGATGCAGGAAAAGCCAAGCAAAACGACGTTTCTTGAGTTTCGGTCACTTATCTCAGGATCTTGAACACGGATATTGATTCAGCGACTCAAAATCTTTAGAAATTGACTACTCTGATATGTAGAAATATCAACTTCTTTTGGTGAGATTTCACGCTTTGATGCTCTGTATAGTCTCTCTCCCACCACAAATAATTGGCCCAGCGTACTAAAAGAGACGATTACAATGTAATTTGTGCCGCTGAATCCAAATCGTGGGTTAAAATTTTATTTGAAGCACTTGCTTGAATCCTTATATGGGGTTGAAATTTGGAAGAAAATTACGCGTTTTTTTTCTACATATTTTGTAGTGCAAAAAAAGCTGAGGGAACAAAGTTTTTCAGCTTAGAAAGCGAACGGTCACCATGAGGATTCGGATTCAGTGACACAAAATCCATAGAAATTGACTACTCTGATTGGAGGAAATATTTACTTTTTTTGAAATATTTTCCGCTGTGATTCTCTGTACAGTCTCTCCCCAACCACTGAGTATTAGGCTTAGCGTACTAAAAGATACAATTCTCATTTATTTAACGCCCCTGAATTCAAATCCGCGGTCAAAATAGGAGAAAGCACGCGTTTCTATTCTACATATTTTTCAATTCGAAAATAGACATAAAAATAAAGTTATTTGAGGTTAGGCCGCTAATCTCGTGATTCTGATCACAGATACGGATTCAGCGACATAAAATCCATAGAAATTGACAACTCTTGGCGGAAATATTAACTTCTTCTCGACAGATTTAACGCTATTATTCTCTGTGGATTCTCCCCTCCACCGCCGAATTATTGAGCTCAGCGTACTAAAAGCGACAATTCTCATGTATTTATCGCCACTGGATTCGAATATGAGGTCAAAATAGGAAAGAGCACGCGTTTCTTACCTACATATTTTTCAATGCGAAAAGAGATGAAAAAATAGGTTATTTGAGGCAAGGTTGCTAATCTTGGGATTCCAATCACAGATATGGATTCAGCGATATAAAATCGATAGAAATGGACAACTCTGGTTGGCGGAAATATTAACTTCCTTTTGCGAGATTTAACGCTATTATCCTCTATACAGTCTCCCCTCAACCACTCAGCGTACTAAAAGGTACAACTCTTATATATTTATCGCCACCGAATCCGAATATGTAGTCCAAATAGGAAAAAATGGTATGAATTCAGCGATTCAAAATCCATAAAAAAGGACTGCTCTGGTTTGCGGGAATATCATTTTTTTGCGATATTTCACGCTTTCATTTTCTGTACAGTCCCCCCCTCCCCCCCCCACCACAAAGTATTGGGCTCAGCGGACTAAAAGAAACAATTCTCATATATTATTCATCGTTGAATCAGAATCTGGAGTCAAAATTGAAGAAAAGCATGCCTATCTTTTCTACATACTTTTCAGCGCGACAAACTTTAAAAAACGAAGTCTTTTTAGGTTAGAAAGCAAACGGTCACCATTCTGATTCGGATTCAGCGACCCAAAAACCGTAGGATAAGATTTTTCTACTGCGTCAGGCATCTCATTTTTTTTCTCGTTGGGCTGCGTTATAGATTTTTAGTTGAATCAGTAAGCATTTATATTCACTGAAAATTAATCAAGTTAATGTTACAGCGAAATCGGATATTAGCAGGAGTTATTCTCGGAGGACAAACCTTTTGAGGTTTGAAATCCCGCAGTGTGATATCCATAATAGATACCAAATACGTACAGAATGTATTATAAACTGACGAGTGCACAATGCATATGTACTGTAGTCTGTATTTCATTTTTGACGTTTTACTCTCAATCATATTATTGCGAAGTAATTAATTATACATTTCATGTATGATTTCCATATTTAGGAAAGAAAGGTTAATTATTTTTCTGAGTGTGATAACATGAAAAATGTGGAGAAAGGGGAAATTTATCATTTGGAATTTTGAATACTGGACTACAAAATCAATACATTTACAACATAAGAACTAATCAGAGTTCGAAGGAATTTAAACCAAAATCGAAAATTTTTTATTGCAGGAAATTTATGAAACTCTACATTTTCCCTCAATCACTACATTTTGGGTTCGATAAAATTTACGATAGATTTTTTATATAACAGTAGCATTGCTAGCGAAAAATTGGACCTTCTGAAAAGCTGATCTATCATAAATTATACCTATTTTGTACCTCAGGTTATTTTTCCGTTGATTTTTGTCTTATGGTTAAGTTCAGGTTCTTTCGTTGCGATTAATATAATTCGTGAAAGATTTTATCATTGAAGAATTTTCATATTCAATAAATTTTATCCATTCTTCAAACAATAGTTCAAATGTAAAGTCTGTAACTCCTGTCACTTAAATGAAAACCAAGAATCCAACGACGAAATTTGGACAAATACTTTCAAATATAACTATTAATGCAGAAATGGAAAAATAAAAAAATTCATTATTTTTTTTTGTAAATAGGTACATTCGAAGGTGTTTGTCCAAATCGCGTAGTTGGATCCTTTGTTTTTCATTTAAATGACAGGAGTTGGAGATTCTAACTCGAATTTTGGACGATCAAAAGAAATTTAATTTACTTTTCTCTTCTGAAGTTTTTGATTCCCAATCAAATATTAATAATTCACAAAATCGGGGGATTGAAATTTGAAAGATTATGTTAAACGGTGTTTGACTGCAAACAGTCCCAATCACACAGTTTGAGATTAAGTGAAATTTCGAAAATGGAAAAAATCTTCAAATAGGATCAGGAGGATCTGAACTTGTATTATTACCGAATCAATTGAAAAAATCAACTAAAATTTCAATTAAAAATCAATTCAAGAAGTTTTCCGATCAAAAAATATATCAAACATCAGTTTCCGGTTCAGGAATGGAATCCGAGTCAGACAATTAAAAAACAACATAAAATATAGAGTACTATCAGGTTATAAACATTTAAATGAGAAAATTTCCATAACGGAACGTTGGAAATTCAAACGTTTCAAACACCGTTCATAAATAGGAATAATAATTTCGATTACTCTGATTCGTAGAATCACAACCTTTCCATACCTCAACTTCCTGAAACACAATTACACAACTTCATTCTAAGATTTTCATTTAAGACATCTTGATCATTCTTTTATTTAATTGGATCGTCGGGAAATCTGATAATAGACACTGGCATTCTCGATGAAGCGCCCGGAGAAGGGAAAGAAAGGAGAAGCACGCCAACCTTGCGTTGGACACCTCTTCACTCCAGCCTTATCGTCCTTTGTAGTTTCGGAAGAGTCGACTCTTCTAGTATCCTCTAGATGTTCCCCTCAGCTAGATTTGCTCATGTCAAAGATTTTCTCGGTTTCTCTCTTTTGGTTCTTTCTTAGAACAACTATACCTTGCGGTTCTCAGGAGATATCATTTTCAGTCACCATCCTTCCTTGCGGCGCAGAAGTAGCAGTACGGAGCCCTTGTGCACTCCACGGACCTGTGTCCGTCTTTGCCACATCTCCTACAGCACTCCTTGTTGTTGGGCCGTTGCAGGTTGCTGCCATATGATCGTAGCTATCGCATCGGTAGTAATAGGTAACACCAGCTCCTTTTCCACTTGAGAGGACACCCACCCAACTTTGAAAGTGTCCTGAACGGATGAGCCCTGCGGCTTCTTCTTCCTTTACCTCAACATAGGCCTTGAAGTTACCCCTGAATGTCTCCTTCGTCATATTGACTTCCATTTTGCATCCCCAGCATCCTCTCCTTCTGATGTCACGTCGAGGTCTAGTACTTCAATCTCAATGCGGAGGCGAGACAGCCATCCTACTTTTAGGTGTTCCGAACGGATGGCCTGATCGCTGATTCTTCCTCCACTTTGACATACGCCTTCAAGTTAACTCTGAATGCCCTCCTTATCATATTGACTCTTTTGCCTCCAGCCTCTTGACTATCAAAGTGATCCCCTATTGCCTCCTTCAAATCCTTGCCATCTGGTGTCACGTCAAGGTCTAGTATTTCAACCTCAACGTGGGAGGGGTGTTCACGCACCTTTTACT
Organism: Neuroterus valhalla; assembly: GCA_011762715.2. Classification (NCBI taxonomy): domain Eukaryota; kingdom Metazoa; phylum Arthropoda; class Insecta; order Hymenoptera; family Cynipidae; genus Neuroterus; species Neuroterus valhalla. Next base: position 16,218 of record WSXT02166702.1, on the reverse strand, counting down.
CACTACCGACAGCTTACTTGATGGCAGAAGTCAGTTTGGTCCTGCTTTCAGCCTTATTTTCCACTTCAATAAGAATGTCTCCGTTTCTCATTTCCCTCCAACCTCGATTTTCACACCAAGGGTCTAGCTCCACCGTCTTCTTGATGTTCCTGAGGACCTGAGCGTAGTTCGAGACCTCGAACGGCCTAATTAGCGCTGTGTCTGCTTGAGCTCGCTCCATGTCCTCCTTCTTCTTGATTGATCTGTCAGTCATCTTCTCCTCTACTGGAGAAATCTGAGCCACAGTCATAGGCGTCTGCGCCCCAGTTCTCATTTTCATCGGCGCTGGTCTTCCTGCGCTTGTCTCTGGGATACCGTCGGAACAGCCCTCAACATCTTACCTTAGGTCGAGGCAGGAGTTGTCCCGGCATATTCATTTTTCTGTTTCCCTACTGTGTTTGCCTCTTGTTTTTTGTACGTATGCTTCAAATCCCGAAACTTTTACCAAGATCTCTCCTAGTTTCTTTTGCGATGTTTTTTGGCTGACTCTGAGCCCTATTCGGCGTTGGTTTCAGTATGTTAAGCTTCTGTTTCGCTTTTAGTAGTCCCTGTTTGATCTTAAGCCGTGATCGTAACCACATACGCGCTTATGATGTACTAACTTTTCTGCTCTTTGTGTCACATCAAACTCTCCTTCAAATAACTCACCACATACACTTCTTCTCAAAAAACGTTCTCCATAGCTCATTCCACAAGTAGCTAGGGAAATATTTGGTCCACTCTGACAGAGCCCCCCATGCGGAGGAAACGTCCGCTTTGGGGACGTAGACTCTGGGAGGTTACATGGTTTCCCAAAGACATCATCTACCATACTACTCCCGGTACGATAGTTAACGCCTTAGCTTGGGAGTTCAATCTTCAGGAGCATCCTTCGACCATTGTCCGCCATTGCTTATTAGGTTTTGTAAACGTATTCAGCATAAACCCTTGATGCACCTCAATTATTTACCTTCCTTAGAATGTATTCATTTTTGGAGAAAATGAATAATTTCAGTACTCCCTTATCCTACTTTCAATAAATATTTATATTTCATGAATGATTAAATTCTGAGCTTGGATGGCTTTCTGCTTCCTAAAGTTGCGTGAATGCAAGATCACTTTGCGTCTTTGTCCGACTTTTTCTTCACTTGCTCTTATTCCTATGTAGTGTATTTTATATTTTTCTTTCATATGGAAACAGGCAACCATCCTCCTTAGTTTGATTGTGGTAAAGCATCAATTTACCACATTGTTGTTGTGACATAGTATTGAAGAAATCTACTGATTTGTTTTTATTTACAACTTGACTGTCGTCTGTTTGACTTAAAGGTTCAAATCTCTATTTCAAAAGGAAAATGGATTTATGTGTGTATTTCCCAAATGGCGATTCTGCTAAATATCCACATAGTAACATTTATCAAAGAACCTAGTGGTGACCTTATTTTTGACCTTGGGGATGACATTCATTGTTATTCCAAGGCCAACAATTTCCTCTATTGGAAACGCCCCTTCCCAGAACGGTAATCGAAAGAACGTAAAATTTCACATCCAAATATGCACGTAGTTCATATGTTGCGGATAATCCCGTTGAGGATTCGTCTCATTGGCATAAATTTATCTTTATGGTTGAAAATTCAATTGTTTGTTTGGAAATTTATGTATTCTGATGAAAATTTGCCTTGCTGAGTATAATACGAATATTCTCATCGCGTGCGGCCTGCTTCGGTCGCAAGTTTGAGCGCACTTCGGGCACGCGTATGTTTGCTCTCGCGCTCCGCATTTGATCATGAATCAACCTTACACTACGCGCTCGGTCTTTGTATCCTTCAACATTTGTATATAAATCTCTTGAAACTAAAGAGCAGAATGTCGAAAACTGTCATTTCATAAGTGTAAATTTACTTTCGTTGAAGCATTTGAGGCTTCAATGAATACATTTTGATCGCGTGTCTCGGGCTGCTCACTCGATTATAATTGATCAAAAACGCTATCTTTCATGTACAATTTTAAACTCTCAATTGTTAAGTTTTTGATATATTTACTCGTATACCTCGTACCTTATTTAGTTTCCCATGAAATTCAGTTCGTCTTTTTCTTGTCATTTTAACGATTGAATCTAAACAAAGCGTTGCATCCAAAAATTAATGGCAACATATTTGAGACTCATTTTCGTGTCAAAAGTCGTGTTCTCCGAGTGTCCTCGAATGCTGGAAATATGTTCGCTCACCCAACAGTTGTTAATCCACAAACTTATTGACCAGGATTACCAACCCTCCGTGAGTGGAAAGAGGGTGAATTTTCCACCTCAACGCCTGTACGGGTAGTTCCAAACGCCTACAGTTTATATTCTTTATGTGCGGTCCCAACTTTCTATAGGGTTTTTCGAAAGCTTATTTTTTCAACTTTTATCCTGTTTTATTCAAACATACATTTGCCGAAATTAATTAGAAATTATCTGGAATCGGCCGATAAACAATTGAGGAATGTTAACTAGTGTACCAGAGAAATTCTCAATTATGGCTCATTGATTGGAATCAAAGAAAAGGTGCGAACTACTCTTTTCAGAAGTGATTAGTACGGGAGCTGGATTTTCTGTATGCAATAATATGTCTAAGGAAAATTGAGGGTTATTCTTATGTATTTTGAGCCGCTGAATCCGAATATGTTGGTCGCTTCCCTAAAGAATGGTACGTTTTGTTTAAATCGCAATTGCTTACACAAAGTATGAAAAAATTATTTGATCGTATCGAACATTTTTTTTCTGAAAATATGGCTCATTTGAAGAAGAAAAGGTCTCTAGTAAATTTTCCGGTTATTGCGTATTTCAGAAGTTATGATTTTTTGAAGGACGAAAATTTAACGTTTTGTGACAACTTCCAATGTGGACCGCGCGAAGTCGGGTTTCCAGGTCTGAGACTCAACAGTAACGCATGTCAGGCTGTTGGGTACATCTTAAAGAACAAGTAGATTTTTTGATTTTCAAGAAATATTCATCAGGTCAGAAGTTATCAACATTGAAAGTTGTCGAAAAACGTAAAATTTTCGTCCTTCAAAAAATCATAACCTCTAAAATACGCAATAACCGGGAACTACTAGAGACCTTTTCTTCTTCAAATGAGCCATATTTTCGGAGAAAAAATGGCCAATACGATGAAATAATTTTTTCATACTCTGTTTAAACAATTGCGATTTTAACGAAACGTACCATTTTTATTATTTTACTATAACTCTTAATGATTCATTGATATTCCACTAGGAATTGGTAGTTTACCCATTGTTAACATAAAGCTAGTATTCTCCAAAAGAATAAGCTGCAGGAAAATAATTAGTAAACGCTTGTCATTAACCTGAGTATGTAAAATCATAATTTTCGAAGTCCACCACTCGGAGATGACAGTGCGATTTGAGATTCTTTTGCTGTGCCTAATTTGTGCGTTTCCCTCGCCTCTTACTATTCAGATTTCTTGTTTGTTGAAATCCACTAGCCTCTTAACATTTGGCATACTTGTTCCTTGTCAGACCTTTCGCCTCCCACGATTCAGAGTGCTTATTTTTCGTGAGTCCCTTCGCCTCTCACAATTTAAGGTGCTTGTTCATTGTGAGTCTCATCGCCTTTCATGATTCACAGTGATTGTTTTTCGTGAGTGATCTCGCCTCTCACAATCCGAAGTTTTTTTCACGTGAATTCCTCCACCTCTCAAAATTTGGAATGCTCGTTCCTTGTGAGCCCATCGCCACTCACAATTAGGAGTGCTTCTTTCTTGTGAGTCCCATTGCCTCTCACAATTCGAAAAGCTTGTCCGCTTGTTTTTTGGGGGTGCTTGTTTTTTGTGAGTCCCATCGCCTCTCACAATTTAGGGTGTTCGTTCATTGTGAGTCTCATCGCC
>WSXT02166702.1:0-12213 GCA_011762715.2 Neuroterus valhalla | reverse complement strand
CATCGCCTCTCATGATTCAGAGTGATTGTTTTTCGTGAGCGATCTCGCCGTTCACAATTCAAAGTGCTTGTTTTTCGCGAATGCCATCGCCTCTCATATTCGGGGTACTTGTTCCTTGTGGTCACATCACCTCTCACATTTGGGGGTAGTTGTTTCTTGTGAGTCTCATCGTCTCCCACAATTAAGGGTGCTTGTTTCTTGTGAGTGCCATCGCCTCTCCCGATTAAGAGTGATTGTTATTCGTGAGTGACCTCGCCTCTCACAATCCGAAGTTCTTTCTTCACGTGAATTCCCTCGCCTCTCAAAATTTGGGGTGCTCGTTCCTTGTGAGCCCATTGCCAATCCCAATGAAGAGTGCTTCTTTCTTGTGAGTCCCATTGCCTCTCACAATTCGAAATGCTTGTTTTTCGCGAATGCCATCGCTTTTCATATTCGGGGTGCTTGTTCTTCGTGAATGCTATCGCCTTTTACATTCAGGGTGCTTGTTCCTTGTGAGTCCCATCGCCTCTCAAAATATGGTGTGCTTGTTTCTTAAGAATCCCATCGCCTCTCACATTTTGGGGAGTTTGTTTTTTGTGAGTCCCCTTGCATCTTACATTACAGAGTTTTCTAAATTAAGACTCAGCTTGTGTCATCTGAACATTCCATTTTTTAATTTTGAAAATTTCGTTCTCATGGATATTAAAAAAAAAACTAGTTGTTTCATCAAGAAGTAACGTTCACCGAAAATGTTGATCTATCTTGAATGTACAATTTTTGTATGGTCATTCTTACCTTCATATGGCAAAGCTTGACCAGCAATTTGCATGAATTAATCTGAATCAAACCGCAGTCTGATTCCCTGGAAATATTCAATATCATTGGCGATGTTTGCATTATTAGGAAATAGTTTAATTACTCTCATCGATAAAAGCATATACTTTAAGCAGGGTGGGGAACCAGTTATTCAGTATCCTCTAGTGCAAATGACCAGCAAATATAAATTTTTAAAATTAACTATGATAACCCCCGAAGTCGATTATTCCTAATCTCACAGTTTTCCAGAATGCAAACAAATAAACATCATGTAAACATCATTTTTCTTTTTGAATTGACTCTTAGTGTAACAATTGTCTTCGACTTTTTATATCACCTTAAACAATGTTCTAAATTGGAATCCGGTAAACTGAAGAAAAAGCATAAGCTTCGAAGAACATTCGCTTCACGTAAAATGAAAAAACACTCATTATTTGAAAAGCAAAAGTTGACTCCATAATGATAAAATGTATGCTGCTTTTATTAGGAAACGGCCAGGGACCAGCGGTTTGCGTGATATTGTTCAAGGTTGCTGCGATTCGTGGTCGAAGTGTCGTGGTGTGACGCTCTACTCCCACTCCACCAAAATTTCAGGAAAATTGAGCATGGAAATGTTTTGACACTGAGTATCCCGGCAATAGTTTGAGGTTAAGAAAAATTTTGCAAACGATAGTTGTAGAGCCTTATTTATGGCACAATTTTTATTTGAAATTTTTTTCTGTTTTTCATATTTCTTGCTCAAGAATCGACGGGATTGCCGCCAAAATCATAACGATGCGTATGGAAACTAGTCGCTAGAATAAGAATTTTCGAAACAAGCTGAAAGTTATGGGCTTGTTAGAGAACTATGGAAGTTGGAATTTCTCAAGTTGGATTGAAAAACAAATAAGGAGAATTTATAACGAATAAAATTGACTTTCAAGAAAGTGATTGAACTCCTTACAGGAATGCTCGAATGTTTGAACCAGGGAATATAAACTTCCAAACAAAAAAAATGAATTTTCAACCAGATGGTTAAACCTTAAACAACAAAAACTCAACTATCCACCCCTTTTTCCTTGTTATAAACAATCATTATCCGCTTATTTGGAAGGTGACTTATATCGCCATACAGATCGTTTTTTAGATATTCTCACGCTATAGAAAACAGTACAAATAACTTATTCTCCCAACTGCAAAAATATTCAGGAAAAACTAAAAGAACTAACTCTCGCCGGAAATGAATATGACGGTAAAACTACAAGGAGTTTAGGCTGTGAAACTTGAAGTATTTATCCTTTGTAGTCTTCTTAACCTCCGAAAATGTTAAATCTATTTTGTAATGACTTTATGAATGCTGTTTCCGAAAGAAACAGCGAGGGAATAGTGGTTCGCAAGAAAGCGTTCGGGATTGGTGCGGCTTACGATCGCGGGTAAGCGATCGTAAGCCGCACTCCTACTCTAATCTCTAAATCTCTACTCTAATTCTAAATTATGATTCCAAAATCGTACGTGTATTCCATGGTGATAAAATGTATGCTGTTTCCTTTATAAAAACTGTGAGGGACCAACGGTTCGCGAGATACTGTTCGGGGTGATTGCGACTCTCTGTTCGGGTGTCACAGTGTCAAATGTTTGTGTTCGTTTTATTTATGTTATTGCATTGTGCTTTCGCAAATAATACGAAAATTCGAAAAAAGACGAAAGATGGAGAAGCGAAGGAAGTGGTTTTGAAGGATGATTCCTCTTTCATCTTTATATTCTTTTATTTTTATGTGGTATTTTAATTATTTGATACCAAGAAAGGGAGGGGGAAGGTAGTGTTCAAGACTCCATCCCGTAGATTCCGAACGACCCATACAGTATATCTGCTGAAATAAAATACTGGAGGGAATTCATTTTTACTGGTGTATAAAGCGAACTGAGTTGTAATAAAACCCAATTCGGATCTTCATCGGAAACCATAACAGATTGTATTTGTAGTTCGCATTCTTTGACACGGTGATTGTTTGGAAACGAAACACAACTCAATTACTAGTGAAGTTGAGGATCTAAGTGGATGCGTACAAGAAAAAGGTTTCGAAAATTATTATTTTGAATTCATAACGTATTCTGTTTGCAGTTTAAGTTCTAAATGATAGAGTATCGTAGCCGTCAGTTTTGACCTGCTAGGAAAATTCTTGCCTTGAAAAGGATGTTTGGTGTTTACCAAAAGAATTGTCGATTTTCAAAATGTTACTGTAGTGTTTTTCTTCGAGAATAACAAGAATAAGATAAATGCTAATCACTCAAGGAAGGGACAAAAAAGTCCACTAACTATCAAGGATATGGAAATGGGAATGAAAGGAGAACGTATGGTTATCAACATTAAAATAGAAGATGACTAGAAGGAAAATATTGGAAGCGATCAATGCAGCAACTATAGAACACCACACCTAGACCCTCCCAAGTGAAAAATCTGTGAGGATGATTGTAAAGGAAATGCTGTCTAATGTCACGTTTGAGAATAATACCAGTTTATGATGTTGAATTTGCACCAAATACGGCAATACAGGATATCGTTCAATGTTCTAGACTCTGATAGTGTGTAGTATCATGAGAAAAACGTTGAAGTAAGAACCGGGTACTACAATGTTATAACTGTCAAGGTTTCGGGCATAGAGACAAAAACTGTTCCAAAATCGCCAAGTGTGTAACATGTGCTGGAAATCACGCTGTAAAGAATTGAACAGAGCCTGAAAAAGATAAACGAAAGTACGTTTGTTGTGAAGAAGAACGCGTTGCAAGCTGGAGAACATGCAGATTTGCTTCAAAATAAGCTGAAAGCAGAGCTAGTTGGAGAAACCAAGCTGAGAACATTGATACGAGGACAGGTTCTGAGAAATTTCCAACACCAACGGAATCCCCGTATATGAAAAATATCATACTTATGGCATAGTGAAGCTTTTGCTGTTGAAGTAGGATTTGCTCAAAACACAATGATGATAATACAGATATGTTCCACCAAGAAATATCGTTTCTGAAAATGACCCCAACAAGATTTTTTAGGTACATGATACGGTTATGAGTATCGGCAATTGTAATGCTAGTAGCATGCACTCGAACTGCTTGACCAACAATTTTAGAAGAAGAGGGATGATGAATTATTGCCTGAATAGACAACTAGAAACTGCTGCATCCGAATACCCAACGCATACTCCTCAAATTGGAACACATAGTGTATTGGATATTTTTATATTCCCATCATAATGAGGAGGTATTGGTTTATTGTGAAGATTGCCTTCGCGGAATTTATGAAGTCTCCACGTTTTGAGACCTTCTAATTCCGAAAAAGAAGTTTTTACGTTGGTTTCTGTCTGTCTGTTGTCGTCGTCGTCGTTGTCGTCGTCGTCTGTATACACGATAACTTCGGAAAGAATGATCATATTGGATTGTGCTTTGGCACACTTTTCCAAACTCGGAAGAGAAAGGACGAGTTTGTTAACCAGCTATTTTGGATGAAAAATCAAAGGAGGGGGGGGGGGCATTTTGAACATCTTTCTGGACTTCTTTTTCCAAGACTTAAAAATTGTAAGTACGGTTTCTTATAGTAGGTGAAAAATGAAACAATTTATCCGTATCACGTTTTTTTATAAAAATAAAATTGTCGGAGTTACGGTATTTCCAAAATCCAAAAATATAGAAGAAAATGAGAATTTTTAGCCCAATGACGCAAGATTGAAAAGGAAGTCAAAGGGAAAAAATGTTTCATCTTGGGAGCCCTACAAGATGGTAAGTACAACTTTCTGGATTTTCTCAAAAATCAAAAATTCACATTTTGGCACACCTTTTGAGGGACCAAAAAGACAAGTCGAGTTCGTGAACCAGCTATTTTGGATAAAAAATTGAAGAGTGGGAGCATTTTTAACTTTTCTTTGGCCTTTTTTCTACATGACTCAAAAATTGTAAGTACAATTTCCTGTAGCACGTAAAAAGTGAAGCAATTTATCCTCAGCATTTTTTTCGATAAAAACAAAATTGTCAGAGTTTTGGTATCTTCATTATTCAAAAATATAAACGAATATGAGAATTTTCAGCCAAATAACGCATGATCGAAAAGAAAGTCAAAGATAAAATATGTTTCTTCTTGGGAGCCCTTCAAGGTCGTGAATACGAATTTTTGAATTTTCTCAAAAAATCGGAAATTCCCATTTTGATTGCACAAAAAATAATGAAAAATAATCTGTGATCTCGATAACTTTCGAAAGAATGATCATATTTGATTGTGCATAGGCACCCATTTTGAGGGACAAAAAAGACAAGTCAAGTTCGTTAACCAGCTATAAAAACAAAATTGTCAGAGTTTTGGCATTTTCCAAACTCGAAAACATAAACGAAAATGGGAATTTTCAGCTAAACAACGCAAATATGAAAAAAGCTTTATGGGAAAAATTTTTCTTTTTGGAAGCCCTCCAGGATAATCTTCACAACTTTTTAAATTTATCGAAAAAAAGAGAATTCGAATTTTAGTCGCACAAAAAAAAAAGCAAATAGAAAGATTCACTTTTTGGTCAAACTAAGCAGGCTACGAGAAAATATATAAGAACTAAGGTTGTGCACCAAAAAAAGATCTACAAATTTGGTAGACTTACCTTTTTGATAGGACAAGTAGTTTTTGCTTCATTCATAAAAAGCCATATAATGAATTCATGTCAATCAGGAAAAAAAAACCATAAAAATCAAATAATAAAATTATTGAAAAAATGACAAAGGCTAACACACCAGATTGATAGAGAAAAGTTATTCACCCAAAAAATATCCGCGAATTTGTTATAATTTTCCCCATTGGACGCGTGGTTTTTGTTACAATCGTAAAAAATAAAATTAAACATTTTCTCATTGAATTTATAGAAAAACTGCATAAAATGTGAAAAAATCATGCAACAAAACTTATCTACCGCTTGGAACAAACTTTAATCGAGTGCGCCGCACGAGACATGCGATGAGAATGTATTCGTTAAAGCCGGCGAAGCTTTAACAAAAGTAAATTAACACTTATCAAACTAAAGTAAGCAAAAGATCGCTTTTGAGTTTCATAAGCTTTTCATACAACTGTAGGAAGGTAAAAAGACCCAGCTCGAAGCGCGAGATCCGAAAGACGCGCGCCGTAGGCGTGCTCAAACTTGCGAACGAAGCGAGCCGCGCGCATAGCGCGCGATGAGAATGTGCCCGCGCGGCGGGCTGATTTTTTCCTTTTCAGATTCCTCATTTTTATTAAAAAACTACTTGTCCTATCAAAAAGTTAATTTTACCAAATTCGTAGATTTTTTTTGGTTCGCAATTTTTGAGTTATTATATTTTCCCGTACCTTACATAGTTTGACCAAAAAATGAATCTTTCTATTTTTGATTTTTTTTGTGCGATCCAAATTTGAATTTTCGATTTTTTCAGAAATCTTGAAAAGTTGTGAAGATCATCCTGAAGAGGCTGCCGCAGGGCTTTATCATTCACATAAGTCTGAACCACTCTGAACGTCTGACAACAACAGTTTATTCTCAAACAATATTTTCTACTGTAACAGTACCACTACCAAATTTTGGTACTTTGTGGAAACTCAAATCAGGGTAATTTTTTTTTTTTTTGAGTTGCAATTGACCACACAGCACACACTGCATTTGCGAGTATCAATTCCTTTTCTATGGTTCCGTGAAAATTCCATTTTTTGAATTTTATATTATCTTTGTTACCTCCTCATTTTCCTTCGGCTAATTATTCTGGCGCATCATCAATAAGTATAGCGTCAAATCAGGTGCATCACGATTGTGAACAATGCCACACCAAGCCTAGCGGTAGCCATGTTGGTTAGTTCGCTAGATGTCCATAAGGTCTCGCAATGCAAGTTTAAATTCCCAATACAATACATAGAAGAGTATATTCGAGTGCAAACATGTATGCAAACATAGTGCAAACGTAGACGAAGCATGCATCTTTTATTCCAACAAACTACTTCCCTGGTTTTTCAATTTTCTTCTCGAGATAATTCATCTGCTCTGTCTTTTTCTAATTCTGCTGGATAAGAACGTATCAAAAGTACACCATTGATGATAAAAGTTAGGGAGGTTAGAGGCGCATAGTCCAAGGTACTTTTATGTTACGTCTTTGTATATACTATGTACAAAAATCAATGGAACAATGAAGAACAACTATATTTTATAAAAAACATCCTCTCAAATTCTATTTCTTTTCGAACTTCTATGCTCACTTCACTTGCCAAACTACCATTTTCTCTCTACCCGGTTCTTCCCCTAGCCCATACCCTTGAGAAACTCCAACCCAACCCCAAAACCAACTCAAGAATCTTTCTTGGAGACTTTCCATTCTTTTTTGCTCCTCCCACCTCCAAACTTTTACTCCGTAGTACACGACTGCCCACACTAACACATCGAATATCTATGTTCTCATCCCTCAATTATCCTCAAACCTTTTCTTCCCTATGCCCCAAACTTAGCCCATTATTTTCCTCGCACACTTCAGGCTTGTTCTTATTTGCAGCTTGTTACCTTCCTCTGATTCAAATCGAAACCGCAAGTAACAGAATTCTTCCACTATTTCAATCATTCCTCCTTTAAGCTTCCATTTGTACTCTATTTTCTCCCTCAAATTCCTGAAGCACACTTTCTTCGTCTTACTAACGTTGACTGTTAAATCTTTTCTTCGACATCATACTCAGTCCTCTTCCGTCCTCTGCTAATAGTACAACATCATCCGCATATGCTAAAGAGTAAATTTTACTGCTTCCTTAGATTCTTCCTCCTTTTCTATTGTTCTTTAGTTTTTCCTCTTAGTCTTTCAATCAGTCACTCTCCTACTCTCCTTTCTCTCACTACTTTCCACAACACCATCCTGTTCACTGAGTCGTACGCTTCTTTGAAGTCTTCAAACAAGGCCTATTCACTAGATAATTGAGGACGTTAATGTTATCAGTTGTTCTTATTCCTTTCCTCAAGCTCGTTTGTTTGTGTGGAATACTTTCTTCTTCTTCTACCCGACTCTCTAGCTTTTTCCTGATCGTTTCCGCAAAGATCTTACGCCTCATCGACATGACATCGGAGTGATTCCTCTATAATCCTCCACCTTTTTACCCTCCCCTTTTCAATTAGCGGAATCACTAACCCCGTCCTGCATTCTTGAGGCCATCCTTCTCCTCTACAAACTTTGTGACAGCTTCTTCATATATCTCCTCTCACACCTTCCCCACCAAACTTTGAGGCTTGATTCTCTATGCCGTCCCCTCCTGACACTTTATTTCTTTTCAGCCTTTCTACTGCCGCTTGTACTTCCTTCCAGTTTACATCATTTCTATCTTCCTTTTTCCAGCACCTTCAGCTCTTTTTCTGTTACCTTTGTTTTTTCTCATCACAGCAGTCCTTCTAGAACCTCCGTCGATACACTCGATTTTTCTTAATGTACTCCTCCTTGCCGATCTACCCTCTTCTCCATCCTCTCACGCTCTTCCTAATTATTTCTTCACGTTTTTCACCTTCCTCATGTCACCAGCCTTTCCTCGCTATTTCGCTTCCCCCTTTTGATCTTACCATCTCTTCAACTTTATCAATTACCCCTTCATTTTATTTAGTGTCTCCCCCCCCCCCTTTCTCTTCTTCACCTCCCAGATTCTCGTTCTTCATGGCTTCTCTGAATTCTTTCAACGTTTTCCTCCTCCACCTCTTCCCAACGCCCCATGGTTTCTTTCCTTATCTTTCCTCCTCCCTCCCCACTTCTAGAATGTCTTTGATCTCGTCGTTCGAATTTCGCTATTACCGGGAAGTGTTCAGATCCTATCTCATTACACACTTCTATTCTCACTGTTAGCTTTCTTTTTCTTTTTTTTTTTTGCTAGAATGTAGTCTATCATGGTCTCCCCTTTCTCTGTGAATTTTATTCTACTATCCTCTTCCTCGTTGGAGAGTTATCCTTCTTATTTGAAATTCATTCATTTTTCAGAAAACTTGATTTATTATGTCAAAATTCATGTATGAGGTTGAATATTTGTATTTTTTGGTTGAAACCTTATCTCTTTTTTTCGTATTATGGAGCCAGAATCCCTTGTGAGGTAAGGGTTACTCGTAAAGAGTCATAATCAAGTGAGTTAAATACACGGAAGGACACAGTCTCCTGCCAACATGCCAACAGCACGAGGTACTCCTGGATAGTTATCCATCCAAGTACTAACCGCGCCCCACGCCGCTTAACTTCATCGATCGGACGGAAACTGATTTCTTAAGCGTGACATGGCCGTTAATTGTCTCAATTATCTTCTCAATTGTGGAAAAATCTCTATTGAAAGTTTAATTTGATGAAAATTGGATTTTTATCTGAGAATTTGACTATTCTCCCTTTGGTTAATAATCTGTCATTTACAAGTTGGGAATTCAAGACACTTTACTTTTCTGTCAAAGATTCCTCTTTTCTTGGTTGAAAATCCGTTCTCTCCATTAAAAATTCATCTGATTTGTTGAGACTGAACCATTTCATTTCAAATTTTTTCCATGTAATCAAACGGGTTGGATATTTTCAATCTTGTTGAAAAATAGTTTTTTATAACACATGCATGATTTCAGGCCTTTCGGCGCCTATGAAGCGGAGCTACTTTTCACTCCCTAGGGAGTAAACATTACTTTTTACTGCCTAGGGAGTGAAAATCTATCAGCTTTCGTTTGAGAATAATCATCTGTTACGGTGCAAAAACATTGAGGAAATTTTGGTTGCAGATAATAGAATTTTACAGTAATTTATGGGGAGTTATCATTAATAACTTATAAAATAACCAAAAGTTTCCGGAAATCTATGGAAATTTATTGAAATTTTCATATTGAATTTTAGGTTACTCACCATTGATGGAAATTATCATGAATAACCGAAACTGCCCATAAATTTCCGGAAACTAATGGAAATTTCGTAACTGAATCAAGGATAATTTATCCTAAGATACCATAAATTGCCTATAAGAATAATATAAATTACAGAAAGTTTCCATAAATTTATGGAAATTTAGGAAAATCTTAAAATTGGATTTTGGATTACTTATCTTATGTTACCACCAATAACCTGTTAAATTACAATTAATTACCGACAATTTTCATGAATTTCCGGAAATTTATGGAAATTTTTCTGATTGAATTTGTCGCGATTTATGGTAAGTCATCATATTTTCCTGTAGTGTTAGCATGAATGATAGGAAATTCCTATAAATTTATGGAAATTTTTAAATTAAACTCTGGATTATTCAGCTCAACGTCTCATTCATCGCCTGTAAGAATACTATAAATTACGGAAAATTTCCATAAATTTCTGGAAATTCTCTAAATTGATTTTCGGGTGATCTATGGTAAGTCACCATATTTTCCTGTAGCGTTACCAGAAATGATAGAAAATTCCTAGAAATTTATGGAAATTTTTAACTGAATTCTGGATTATTCATCTCAACGTCTCATAAATTGCCTGTGAAAATACTATAAATTACGGAAAATTTCCATAAATTTCTGGATATTCTTTAAATTGATTTTCGGGTGATTAATGGTAAGTCTCTATATTTTCCTGTAAAATTATCACAAATTACCGAAAATTTCCATAAATTTCCGGGAATTTATAACAAATTTCGATCGAATTTTAAACTTCCGAACTTCTTTGCGATCATGCTACCTTTTTTCATACTCCAATATTGGCTGAAATCATGTCGAAAAAGTTCCTCTTCTCCCCTTGGTTGCATAATTTACTACTGCGGCTCAAAAATAACTATTCCATTGTTTTTTGATGATTTATGGTTATTGGTTGAAAACTCAAGAATTTGGTTAAAAATGGATGTTTTTTATTGAAAATGGTTTTTTGATTAAACAATAATCTCTTCCGTTAAAAGTTTATCCTTGTAGGTCAGAAATTGAGCTGTTTTTTTTTGGAAATGCGACACTTCTGTTGAAGATGACTTTTTTAGTTGAAAATTCACCAATTCTAATAAAAATTTGTCTCTTAGAATGGAGAATGCTTTATTGAAAGTTACCTTTTCTCTTTGAAGTTCATCCTTTTCGTTTCAAAATGAACTTTTTTGTGGAAAATTAAACTGTCTCCTTAGGGAATTTGGCATTTGCTTTATATTATCCAATTTATTGCTTTATTTTCGATAGAATAAAAATACCATTCTATAGAAATATTCACGTAATTGTCGACGGAGGCTTATCAGTAAAAACATTAAATTGCAAATGTATGTCGCAGTTTCGTTTATAGATTCAATTGTATGATATCGAAAAAAGTTTTACTCAGGAAATCTATTTTTTATGTACAACAATAAAAACAGGGGAAAAAATAAACTGTTTTACTTGTAGAACTAAAAGGGAAAGAAGACAGTGAGAGAGATAGAAATTAAGGGACAGCAACGAATTATTACACAAAATGAGTGTACTAATGTTAAAAAATATCCAAGTTTCCAATGACCTATCATTCGATTACTGATTCTTTACAAGATGCCCAAAAATTTATAAAACTCGAGAAAAAATTCCATTCTTTACTAATTTTCATTTTAAAACGGATTCGAAAATGAAAGACGATGAAAAATTATTGCAAGCATTTTCGAGTAGTTCACCAAATGTCGGAAAAGTAAATATATAAAAAAACAGACCAGAAAACAGGAAATGAAGTAATATTCATAAAAATGTTCTGAAATTCGGCAATGACCCTCCTTCACTCAAGGGACACTCAAAATAGAATCGAGTTCTGGTAGGAACATAAAATTGCATAATGTACGTGGCAGTTCTGTTTCCAGATGCTATTCCACGATACTGCCAAAGGTATATTTTACAGAGAAATGAGTTTGGTCCAAACAATTACTTTAAACGAGTAACAACAATTTCCGAAATTTGGCACTCACGCTGTTTGTTCCTGCTATATGGCAATTATAATATTCGAAATAAGTTTTAATGCAAACATCTATTAGAAAAATATAGCTAACATTATTTGAAGTTGTATACGCTTTAAATCTTGATTTATTAGAGGTCGAATGTTAGCAGACACAGTGCACGTTTGGTGAGAAATTTTTGGTTCGATATTGATAAAAATTGAGGAGAGTGTGTGTGAAAAGTGTGGTCAGGGGGTTTGTAAGTGAGAGGGTAAATGGGGTGTGAAAGTGGAGAGGTAGGTTGTGGATATTTTTTATGATTGAGGCTTATTAGTGTGAATTGGATATTGAAGTTCGTTTGGAGTGATGCGCAGTGGTCTGGAGGACCCAAAAAGTTGTCCATAAATCAAAAATCGAACTTTTTTTTGCGCTTTCGAGTACACTACTCCATTACTGGCGTATTTATACATCAAATGGCGGAAGGAAAGCGCGCTCAGTTACCTATACGACTGCAGGGAGCGCTGCAAAGTCAGCTATTCAGATGTTTGCGTGGAGCGTGCTCCGCAACGTCA
>WSXT02166691.1:0-23795 GCA_011762715.2 Neuroterus valhalla | reverse complement strand
GATAGGGACGCGTGGCGGTCTCGGGTAGATGAGGCAATGAACTTTCGAGTTCCAAATGCTGATAAATAATAATAACATCAAGCCAAATCGTTTTCGGGGTAAGCTCAACTCGTTTAAACTTGATTATTATTGTAATCGAATCATTATTGGTTAAGTTTCACACTGAGGAGTGCATCAGTCTCCTGCAGGAATTTGCTAGAAATTTCTAAAGAACTGACCAAACAAGAGCTAACCAAGTTATAAACAAAATAGTATATTTTTATTGAAAAGGAGGATAAAAAAATAGTAGTTGAATTTTCCCATGACAACGGAAAATATGAAATTGCAACAGAAAAACAATTCATCCACTAAAAAAAGAAAAAATTAACAATAAACAGTAGAAGTAAAGTGTCTCATTTATCATGTACTCGGAAAAAATTCGGTTCATTCATAAAAATCGTTTGTTTACCTGATTATTCCTAATTTAACCAACTTTGTTTTTGATTTTATCAAATATTTGGTCCATTTAACCAGACTTTTCGGTTGAATAGACACAACTACTTGATTTGGTGAAATAAACCAAATTTTACCAACCAACCAACTGTGTTTCAACCAAATATCTTTCCGAATGCGATATCAATGTGCACTATAATTAACTCTATGAAACTTTCCATCGAAAGATAGGGGAGAATAATGAAAAATGAAAAAGAATTACGTAGGAAATTCTATATGAATTTGGGTGTTTTTCAAGTATCAGGTGCTGCAAGAAAACATTGAGAACTTTCCTGGAATTTCTGTAATAGAATACCTAACATGGTATCCTCCTACGTTTAATGGATGATGCCTTTGTGTTAGACTTGAATGAACTTGAATGGACTGTCTTCTAAGAGTCTTAAGATATAGGTACATGGATAATTTAAAAAACCTAGCTCACCGAACCTGTATAAGGTAGACCTCTACCTACATAGATTCTTTACATCTTGTATAGAATCTTTTGCAACAATGAATTGAGTATTCTTCTTCAAAGAATCCCTAGGCCTAGGGGATATTATATTCACATTAAAAGGTATACCTTAACCTAAAAACATGATCTCAATTGCTGATCCTGAAATATTCTATGACCTTTCTGAGTATATGTCTCAAACTCAACCCAAGATTATAGCTGTTTATAATATGTGTGTAGTTTGGTTCACAGACTATATCGCTATGTTTCCTTTATTAATATCAGAAAGGGATTGCATAGAATTGAACAATATTTGCAACATTTCTGACAGAAATAAACATCTGAATTCTACAGAGCAAAAGTATTAAAGCCTCTCCTTAAAATTGTCAGATTTTGCCAAACTGACAAAATTTAGAATCACGAACTGTTTTTGTTGGAGTAAGTAATAATAATCAGGCACCCAAGAAGAAGAAACTTATCGAAATTTTAAAGGATAGCTCCTGGGTCAGATTTTTATGTTCAGAGCAAAAAATCAACACCTCCCTTTTAAGGAGGAAGAAGGATGTTATCATTCTTCTTGCTGGTCGTGATAAGCTACGTTTTCAAAGCTAATTTTTTCTCTCTGGAATGAATCATTTCTGGATTTTCTGATTATTACTACGTGCGATGATCAGTGTTTTGGAGACGAGTAACATCTGACTAAGAAGGAGATTTCCCAAGAATGTGATAACTGCTCATCCTCGGGAGGTCCATGATCGAGTAATCATAATGGGTCTACCAACCTGGATTTGGGCTCGCTTGACCTCCGTATAGAGCCAGTTGTCCGTGGAGAAGGCGATAGCGAGGAGAGCTGTAGCAATAATGCCAGTTATGGTAGCCAAAGAGAGCGTCACAGCGGAGCAGGGCATCTTGGATGATGATTATTACGTATTATTTTCACTTGGCACAAGAAACAAAAACGATAAGGGTAAAAAGGTCGGCCCTCTTGACTATTCAAAACGATCCTACACTGAATCAGCCCTTCTTTCTTCCAAACACCTTAATCAGAACGAACTTTTAATCACTTTTGGTATCATGAAGGTGGATTTATAAGAAGATGTTTGGAGTTGTTGTAAAAATGAGAGCACGACGACCGTAAGGTCGTGCTGATTGTTTATATTAATTGATAGAAGCACAAGTCGCGAAGCACGGAGCACATTATACCAATATTCTCTCGGCAACAACACTAACGGCTCGACAGTCGACTCGCGCCTCGGAGGAAAGCAGAACCCGACGAAGTCGAGAGAACCGGAGAAGGTGGCCAGGTGGGGATGGATGGATAGCCCCAGGCAGGTATATTCCTGTGTTTTACCTCCGAAGGTGCTCAACCCAGCCAGGTGCACCGGTGCTTACTGCTTTGCTTCGAGCTCGGCTTTGAGTGCCCACGCAGAAGCGTAACAAGTTTTAGCTGAGCTGGAAGAATGGCTGAAGCTCAGGCGAGGCGAGGATGCGAGCAAGCCTGTTGCTGCTGCTGGCTTGAACTTAAAGTTTAAACCTACCTGTTGCTTCAAGGATCCCTCAACGTTCAACATCATCAATCTACTATTCTTCTACTCTCCAAGTCTTTTTATACACATGCCCAGCCATTCCTTTTTCATCTTTTCCTTTTCCTGATTATATGGTGCTTCGAGGACTTGTCGACCCAGTGGAGATGATTGGAGAATCAAGAGATTCTAGTAACGACTGTAATAAGGGTTTTGAAGATATTAACATTCGGCGGATGAAGGTCATTTTTCATCGAGGTTATTCCATATGATCTGTTTTTCTTATTGGATGAGTAATTTTTTACAGCAGGAAGCTTATGTGGCTAAGGGATCTATTGTCAACATTATTAGTTGTATTGCAAATAAACTCGATATAAATATTTATTTCAGTGTCTCAATTTATTCCCTTTAGCAGAAATAATAATTTTGTCCAATTTTTGGAAATAATCATTTTTGAGGTGAGAGTTTGAGGCATTACAGTTCGTGGACGGATTGGCACTGAGTCCAGTCCAGGAAAGGAATCAGTCTTCTACTCGCAACAGTCAAGAATGATTAGACAAAAAGAATTGCAAGGGCAATTAGTTTTAAACATTTAACTATGAAAATTTATTTTCTGAAACCGAAAAATTCGAGCCAGAGGAAAAATCGCAGTTGCAGAGAGTTGAAGCTTCATTTCGATGCTAGCCGAACGTTATTAAATGTGATGCATTCAGGAATGATTACTGGGCTGTTAAAAAACTCATCAGAGTTTTCTATAGAACACTGTAAAGTCTGTGCTTCGATTAAGACGTTGTCCTTCTGACAACCAAGCCACGATAGATAGATTCCTATAATTGATGCTAGAAACTTTAGTCATTTATGCTATTCCAAAAATTATGAAGCCATAACACAATTCTATCTCTATACACTCTTCAATTTGAATGTATTTTCAACTCTTACTGCAAAATATCCTCGGTGTTTTTTTATAAGATTTCTATTGTTACCAGCCTATGTCATGAAAGAAACGTAATTAAGAAAAAGAAGAGTATTTTTATTTGAGACAGTTATTCTAATAATTTGTTTGGTACAGATTATATGGATCCCAGCGGATATGCTCTATGAATGTTACATTAAAAAATCTGTCCGCTGCGCGGGCACATTCTCATGGCGCGCTTCGTGCGCGGCTCGCTTCGCTCGCCAGTTTGAGCGCGCCTGGGACGCGCGTCTTCGGATCTCGCGCTCGATGGTAATCTCACCTCGCGCTCCGCACTCGGTTATGAATTAACCTCGCGTTACGCGCTCGGCCCTTATACCTCCTAGAGTTGTATAAAAAGCTTGTGAAACTCAAAAGCGAAACGTCGTCTACTTTAATGTCATGAGTGTGATATCTCTTTTGTTGAAGCTTTTCCGGCTTTAACGAATACATTCTCATCACGTGTATCGTGCTGCGCACTCGATCAAAGGTTATCCAAAACGGTGGAGAAGTTTTGTTGCCTAATTTTTTTCACATGTTGTGTAGTTTTTCTAGAAATTCAATTTTTTATTTTTTATTTTATTTTTCACGATTGAAACAAAAACTACGCGTCCAATGGGAAAAATTATAACAAATTTACAGATATTTTTCAGGTGAACAACTTTCCTCTATCAATCTTCTGTGCTAGCATTAGTCATTTTTTCGAAAATTTTATTATTTCATTTTATAGTTATCTTTCCTGATTGAAATGAAAAATACGTATCCTGTTAAAGAAATTGAAAACACATATAGAGATATTTTCCTGGTAAAGAACTTGCGTCTATTTAATTTTTTCTAATCTTGTGTCAATGTTTCAAGAGTTCATTTTTTCTTTTTTATATGCTTTTTTATAAATGAAGCAAAAACTACTGGTCCTATCAAAAAGTTAATGCTAATACCAAATTTGTAGATATTTTTTCTTGGTGCACAATTTTAGTTCGTTTATATTCTCCTGTAACTCACATAGTTTGACCAAAAAAGGAATCTTTCTATTTTTCATTATTTTTTGTGCGATTGAAATTTGAATTTTAGATTTTTTGAAAAACCTCGAAAAGTTATAACTTTTTAATTTTGAAAATGCCACAACTCTGACAATTTTGTTTTCATAAAAAAAATCTTAAGGATAAATTGTTCCACATTTACCTACTACAAGAAACCGTACTTGAAATTTTTTAATCTTGGAAAAAAAGTCCAAAAAAATTTTCAAATTGCTCCCGGTCTTCTATTTTTGATCCAAAACAGCTGGATAAGGAACTCGTCTTGTATTTTTGGTCCCTCAAAATGGGTGCCAAAGCACGATCGAATATGATCATTCTTCCAAAAGTTATTAAGTTCACAGATTATTTTTCAGTATTTTTTGTGCGATGAAAATTGGAATTCCCGATTCTTGAGAAAATTCAAAAAGTTGTGAAGTCCATCTTATAGGGCTTCTAAGAAGAAACATTTTTTCTTCTATACTTTTGTTTCATATCTTCCGTTGTTTAGCTAAAAATTCTCATTTTTGTTTACATTTTCAAACTTTGAAAATGTCATAACTCTGACAATTTTGTTCTTATCAAAAAACATCATGGGAATAAATTGTTCGAATTATTACTTGTCCTATCAAAAATTTAATTTCACCAAATTTGTAGATCTTTTTTTGGTGCACAAGTTTGGTTCATTTATATTATCCCGCACCTTACATATAGTTTGACCAAAAAATGAATCTTCCTATTTTTCATTATTTTTTGTGCGACTTTTTTTTTTAATTTTCAATTTTTTGAGGAAGTTCGAAGAGTTGTAAAGATCATCCTGGAGGGCTCTAAAGAAGACAAATTTTTTTCTTTGAACTTTTTTTCATATCTTGCGTTGTTTGGCTAAAAATTCTCATTTTCGTTTATATTTTTGAATTTTGGACATGCCACAACTCTGATAGTTTTGTTTTTATCCAAAGAAAATCATGAGGACAAATTGTTTCACTTTTCACCTACTACAAGAAACCGTACTTACAGTTTTTGAGTCTTGAAAAAAAAAGTCCGAAAAAATGTTCAGAATGCTCCCCCCCCCCCCGCTCTTTGATTTTCCATTCAAAATAGCTGGTTAATAAACTTGACCTGTCTTTTTGGTCCCTAAAAATGTGTGCCAAAGAGCAATCAAATCCGATTAGTCTTTCAAAAGTTATTGAGTATATACAGACACCAACGACGACGACGACATCGACAACAGACAGGCAGACACCAACGTAAAAACTACTTTTTTGGAATCAGGAGGTCTCAAAACGTGGAGATTTCATGAATCCCGCGAAAGTCGATTTTTAAAATAAAACCAATACCTTCTCATTATGCTGAGAATGTAATAAGATGGATTTCACTGATTGGCAGCGCATAATCGCTGATTCAACCAGCCTAGAATATACAGCTGAGAATCAGCGAATATTCGCTACTTAGATTAGCAAAAAATTCATTTCGCTGATTACCAGCGAATTTTTGGCTAATTTTTTGGTTTTGGAAACTCTATTCATATGGGTCTTCTAGAATATCCTTTGTCTTTGAATTCGCAATAGATTCATTGAAGTGTAAAGCGAATAATACTGTTAACAGTGTGAGTAATACCTACATCATATTGATTCTTCTGATGACATTATTTTTTCATTTTGTCTGAGATTGTACACAATTAATCTGTACGCCGTAAATTTGTTCTACTTTCACGCAGTCAAAGAAGGAAGAATAAATTTATAAGAAATACAAACACTTTTGAAAAATATGCTTCGGATTTAAAAATCTCCCATTCGTTTCACAAATGTCTTGAATAAGGATATAGGATGACGAATGAGATACAAGCTATAGTATAAATACAAACGACCTGGAAAATTTCTTTGGTATTCGTTACATGTTCATGAAATTCTCCATTATTCAGTTTCCTTTGTTTTGAGGAAATGCGGTTTGTCATTGGTGATTTGTTCTTGGCCTTAGCTATATTATCTAATTCTATTGGTAAATATACAATATATATCAAATATATAATAAATAAGACTTCTATAGAAGTATGTAATTAACATTTATTCTTTAAAATTTTGCTTTAATGTGTCAGAAAAATCTTTCTAAATTTACAAATTATAGATCTACACTGAAGTCTTGTTTTACTGAGGATCGGTTTATAGAAATCCTAGTATGCCCACATTTGTATTAAACAAATCAATAATATTATGTATTCCTACTGGAAATGGTGCATATACGATTCCGACTATTTGGTTTTGGACCCCGTGTGGAAAAATCTCAGAACAAATAGAAAATTCAAACTTCAATCAGCAAATTTTTCCTTGGAATTAACGCTGGATTCGACGTTTTCACGGAGTTTTATTGGGTTGGATAGAGAATCGATTCGATCAAGATTTCGGGTTTGCCTCGGAAGTCTGAAAACACTGCCTTTTATGTATTTTATTTCAAATAAGCTTTCGGACCTAGACAGGTTATCAAGCTTCATTCATTTTAACTTTTTAAGAGTCATCGTTTTGGAAAAGCTGCGTGGTAACATTTTGGATTCATTTGCGTCTCAGGCAATGTATACATCATGCTTTATATGTATGCATATGCATAGATATAATGTGTAAAAAAATGAATTCCCCCAAAGATTATTTTTATTTTGTTTTATACAGTATTTGGGTGAAATAAATTAAAGTATACACCATTTTTTCCACAATGTATAATTTTTCCGCCAAGGGTATGGAAAACCCGTATGGAATGTGTGTAATGTATTTTATGGATGATGACCCGAAATTATCCGTTTATAAGAATAATTATCAGATTCCTGTAGGGGACAGGTGACCCACTCAGGGTAAAAATAACCAATAAAAATTTGTTTACAATGAGAAAACGTAAACGAGTTTAGCTTACCCCGTATGGGATTTGGCTTAATGGAATGATAAAAATAAAAATAATAATGTTTCACTTTTGTGAATGTGGCATGAAGTTCTCATATATTGGGAGATCTTTCCATATTCACGTCATATTTGAAGTTGAAAGCACAGTGTCATTCACTTCCATCCTTTTTTTACAGAATTAAGTTCAGAGGCCAATCTTGTGCCTCCTCAACATCCTCCTCGACTTCCTGATCTTCATTATTTCGAGTATCCAAATGGTACCCTTGAATGGATAGCCCGCTTTGATTTGCCATTTGCGAGGGATCATCAATACTTGTATGGAGTTGACTATTATAGTGTTGTTTTTCCAGTATGTGATAGTTTTGAACGAAGGGTTGTAGTAAACCTGGAACTCTCAATAACTCAACGAATGACACCAGTATTAGCTGCTCGATATGGTTTTAACCGCCCACCGTGGAATTCTAGACCCAGTTCTTCCACCTCTCGAATTCGACCATGCAATTCAGGATAGGAGAGGGGAGAAGCGGAATATGAAAATAGATGGATACAATATTGCTTGAGATTTGAATCCGGATCAAGTTTTTATAAGAAATTGAAGATTAGATTGTTTGTTTATCGAGAATCAGAGCCATTTTTTCAATTTTGCACCTTTTTAAAATTTTTCGACGGATCTTGGAAAAAGAAGGTATAGAAATAAAACTGAAGTATTGTAATTAGTCAAAAGTTTTAGAAGTTTAACAAGCAAAGCGCTTTTTTCAACAATATTCAAAGTTCGAACACATATAGCTTTGCAGAAACTTTTTTTCCAAATCGGAAAAACACTTTTCGCCTATAGGCACCATATATTTTGTCACAAGAAAAATCTACGACTTGGAGTGCACCTCCTGCTGATTTCAAACGGATTTGATTGGGGCGAAAAAACTGTTTCGCACATTTGATATGCTTTGTTTTCAGAGAAGATGGTACACTATGGTGTTGAATTTATACATACCTATAGTTTTTAATTTGTATTCGATATTTTATAAACTAATAATATTTGCCCTCTTAAAGTGTTCTTGAATTTTATTGAGTAGGTGAATTGTTTTTTTGTTGGAAATTCGTATTTTTCGCAGTAACATTTGGAAATTTCCTTGTAAATGCATGCTCCCCTGTTACGCGTAATTTTTTTTCAAATTTTTAGGAAGTATAATGGTACAATATTTTTTGTGCAAAAATTGATAGTCTCAAAATTCAACTAGCTCGTGTTTGAGCAGTTTATAAGAATTTCTATCAGATTCCTGCAGCGGACTGGTGATCCACTCAGTTTAAAAATAACCAATAATAATTTGTTTACAATGATAAAACGTAAACGAGTTTAGCTTACCCTGAAAGGCATTTGGCTTAATGGTATAATAATAATAATAACTCGCAGAATTCAAATCCGTGAATACTCTCTTAGAACCATATAGATTAATCACTGAAATTCAATCGTATTTCGTCCTTGAAAAGGTGCATTTTTAGTGATCGTCGCTGGAAATTCCAGTTGTTTTTAACTATAGGTGAATCAGTAAAATATGACTGAATTTCTGTGGATTATTAACTAATTTCTTGTGTACTGCTCGAAATCGCGAAAAGGTCAATAATATTTTCAGTAAAACACCATACGGATATTTGTCTTGAATTTAAGAAAAGAAACATTTCTTTAGCATGATATTCTTCATACATGTATACTATAAAGCAAAGCACCTATACTCGACATATATTTTTAACTCTAAGTTCAACTTTTCAAGAAAATACCAGGAGTGAAAGTCGAGAGAGTGAAAATGTCGGTGATATCATTTGTCGCTAAGTGCCGGTTTGATTAATAGAAAAGTAGACTTATAAATTGATTTTCTTCGAGAAATATATTGCGGAAATAGATAAATGTACATAGAGCATGCAATTCACCATTATATGAAATTGTACGTTAAATATACTCAAATATATTAAAAGTCTGGAAATGTCTGGGAAGGTCCCTGGATTAAAAATAAAAAAATTATTTAATAATTAATTTTTATGACTAAAAATATTTAGGATAATGAAGTAAAAAATATCTGGAAAAATATAATATTTGTAAGACATTTTATATACATATCATTCTCTGTAAGGAAATCTGATCAAGTGAACACCCTTTTTATTCAGGAATTATACTCGTGGTCATGCAACAGGTGTTCATTCATTCATTCATAAGGCGGGTCTTCATAGCGTTGTTCGGCCTCTTACTCGCGAGCTCATTCGTTTGGAAGAATTATTATTATTGGATTATTATTGGAATTACTATCATAATAATTAGCACAAAATCGATAATTAGGAGTCAAACCGTTACTAATTCATTTAAGTAAGATTTTTTTCCGAAAGTGAACTAATCGCAGTGGTGATTTTAAATAATAGGAAACATCTATAGAAAAATTTTCCGTTATAGAAGGCGACTTTGCAGTAGAGTTTTCAACTTTCACGCATAGCTTTTAACGTATTTCTAGAGGACCAATGAAGAACTAATCAATTGAAACTTTTTCACAACTATAGATACTTATATATAGTTTTAATTCGATGATATAAATACTTTCATTGTTGTAATTGATGAGGCTTTGGAGGTAATTCTTGAGCGAGGGACACATACAGAGTTTTTTAACAGTGATCCATACCGTACACATATTTCATTTGAAACTGCATCATATATCAAAAAATGTATCGGAGGTCAATAATGGCAAAACATTTGTTAAATGAGTGCTATCACATTTTTAATAAATACATAAAAACTGAAGGAAGTAATACGCGAGGGAGCTTGAATTTAATTATTTTATCACACAAATGGTATGCCAGATAATGAGGTTTAAAATATTATATTTATAGAGGCTAAATCCCAAAACACAATGGATTCGTATGTGTAGGGAGATTTGAATACATTCGGTATTTTTGAACTGTCAGTTATGTAGTTATTGATTAAAGTTTGAGGAACATCCAAATTCAAGTTTTTTTGAAAATCACTCATTTTATTATTTCAAAAGTAATATTTCTATATTTTTAAAAGCACATTTCTATATTTTCAAAATAAAAACATTTCTGTATTCTTAAAAGAACAATATTTATATAAATATTTTAAAAGAATAACATTCACAGAAATAAGTGCCACGTAGAGACTATTATTACTTATAGTGATGTCAATTGTTAATGCAGCTGTTTCATACTTTTCATACCAATTAGTTTTTCTTGCATTTTTAAAACAAAATGTCACATTGTCCCGAAAGTCGGGATGAAAGTAAATTGAGTTCCTTCAGGAGTTAATGCAGTTGTAGTACACCTAGTTAGTTTGGAATTTTGTTAACTGTGAACGTAACTGGACATGCGTATATAAGTATAGTTATAATTTTTTTAGTATCTAGCTCAACACTATTAATTGATTTTTAACAAGTTTCAAGAAAGAAACTACATTAAGTTAGTATTCTGAAATGGACAGTAGTCGACTGACTAGTGGGAGAATCGATGGAATCTCGACCGAGACAAAGTATTCTCATGGACTCATGGACTGTGGAGTTAAGCAAAGATAGTGAGGTTCCTCGGAATGAGAACAGTTGGTTTTGAGCTCGGGACCTCGGGTACCTGTGCTCCTCGCGATCGTTCCTTTCCCCCTCCACGCCCCTCAGATCCAACGCTTCAAGTATTATACTTTGCTTCAACTATACACTAGTGGGGATAAACTTGTATGTATCAATGTGTGTAAACGTTGAGGAAAAGCCAGGAATTCTTGCATTCAGATTCAGAGGATACGCGTGAAGCGATCAACCGCGCCTAAAATCTAAAATGCATCATTACCATCTTCAAGTTAGATTTGGACCTCCAAATTCTACCTGGACCAATTTTAAATTTTCTCTCAGGCACGTCCCTTAATAATCAGATTATATACGCTCCTGAAATCTCGGAGGTCTAGAGGCTTGACTCTGGTCAGGTGGCTGACTCCAGGACTCCCAGGTGAAACTAATTCGCGGGAAGTTCGGCCGGAATCCGGGTAGATTCCACGTCGATTTCGCGTGACGTTTTGGACATTTTCTTCCGCCCAGCTTTTCGATGACTCATACGCAGATTTCCAAGACAATTGGCAAAAAATATTTATGTATAATTTTATAACTAATTTGTATTATCGTATTTTCACTTCGGCTTATAAGTTGGCATGATATGTATTGTCATCGGTGAAAATGATTTGCGCCGAATTCGCATGGAATTCGCCCGAAATCCGGGCCGAAAGAGAGCCTTGAAACTCCACATGGAATAATAATCCACGTGGACTCCGGGCGGATAACTTTTACCTGGGCTAGAAAAAAACCACAGAAAAAATAGGAGTTTTGGACATTCCAGTTTCGACATGGATTCAGAACTGTTGGATTTATAATGTGTCCGGATAATCCATTTTTTTCAAAAACAATGGTATATTATACACCAAGAAGGGAAAATGGGTTTTTTAACACAGAGTTTGATTTTTCCAGTTCGTGTGAATATTGAAAAGGAACCCGAGTAGTAAGAAGTCCCACTTCAGCCTCTTGATGAATGCATTATTTCAAAAACGTTTGAAACACAAGATTTTCGATACTATAAATTTTGAAAATTTATGGTTATACTACTTTTATCAACAGAATATATGGATTATTATATTATTTTGAACCCAATATCACAAATTATTTCATTTCAATACCTGAAAAAAAATTCCAAAAAACAGCATCAAATTCGAAGGATTATTTTTTCCATGGAAATAAAGTTCCATCGAAAAAATTACAAGAATTCTCGGTAATTTATGATTATTTATCGGCCACTTATGCTTGCTTATCGCCTTGAACTTGTCTTATTTGGCCCTAGAAAGCTATATAGGGAGAAGGGATGAAATAATTTTTTTTTTCCTTTTCGAAAATTCGTTATAACGTATTCTTATTTTTCTGACTTTGTAAGCACTTGAATATTGGAGTACTCAAGTCTGAATCAGATAGTATTCGTATTTTCAGCGTAGATATACATCAGAAGTCTGGTTTTGAATTTTATGACTTTTCCAGGTTTTCCAATGCCATATGTCTATGTTATAAAAAATCCAGTTGATTATAATCAATTCCAACACATTCTATTAGTCGCATTTGCAGACTAATTTACCATACTAATTTCTTATGGAATTTTTATGAGTATATGCAAATGCAAACAGCTTTCTCATAATTCTTATATTCTAAACAATGATTATTATGAAATTTTGGAAAAATCTGGAACTGAGAATAATCATATTTTTTTAGCAGTAAAAAATCTGCCCGCCGCGCGGGCACATTATAGTAGCGCGCTTTGCGCGCGGCTCGCTCTGCTCGGAAGTTTGAGCACGCCTGCGGCGCGCGTCCATCGGATCTCGCGCTTCGCACTCGATGATAAAGTCACCTCGCGCTCTGCGCTCGGTCTTTGTACTTCCCCGCACATTTGTGTACAAATCTTTTGAAACTCGATAGCGAAATGTCGACAACTTTAATTTGATGATTGTGAATTCTCTTTTGCTAAAGCTTCTCCGGCTTTAACGAATACATTCTTATCTCGCGTCTCGTGATGCGCACTCGATCAAAATTTGTCCGAAACGGTAGAGAAGTTTTGTTGCCCAATTTTTTTCATATGTTGTGTACTTTTTCTAGGAATGTAATTGTTGAATGTTTTATTTTATTTCATATGATTGAAACAAAAACTACGCATTCAATTGGAAAATTTTTAACAAATTTATATATCTTCTTCGGGTGAACAACTTTTCTCTATCAATTTTCTGTCTTAGCCTTCGTCATTTAAAAAAAATTTTATCACTTTATTTTTATTTTTTTCTTTCCTGATTGAAATAAAAACTACATACTCTTTTAAAAAAAAGATTATCAACACATTCAAATATATTTTCCTATACCTTTCTTCATGTCTTCCGTTGTTTGGCTAAAAATTCTCATTTTTGTTTATATTTTTGAATTTTGAAAATGACATAACTCTGAGAATTTTCTTTTCATCAAAAAACATCATGGGGATAAATTGTTCCATTTGTTATTGGCATACATTCAGGCAGACAACATCGCCAAAATATGATTTTCGGCTTCAGGGGGTCCTTAAACGTAGAGATCCGTTGAAAATTAAAGATGTGGAATTTTTAATTTTCCATTATGCATGTGCTGTACAGTAAAAGTTTGAATTTTTCATTCTTCGAAGAAATTCAAAATTTCGTTATGATAATCTCATACGGCACTCAAAAAGCAACGTTTTTCTTCCTCTTACTTTTTTTCAAATCGTGCGTTATTTCGCGTGGAATCTCCATTTTCGTTTGTATTTTTGAATTTTGAAAACGCTATTACTCAGACACTTTTTAATTTTTCTAAAAAATCTATAAATATGAATTGTTTGAATTCCCGGACGCTGCAAAGAACCGTACATAGAATTATAAAATCTCGAAAAAAGGGTCTCAAAATTTTTGAAAATGCTCCCGCTTTTAGAGTTTTTATCCAAAATAGCTGGCTAACGAACTCATTCTTTCTTCTGGCCTAATTAACGAGTGTATCAAAGGCCAATTTGATCCATTGAAAATTGAAGATGTGATATTTCAGATGATTCTAATGCTTTCTCAATTATAAATGAAGCGAATGTAAAAAGTTTTAAACAAAAATTGAAGATGATCGTGGGAATTACAATTTTTGTCTTAAAATAGCACTGAAATCGAACAAGATATTTGATCTAAATAAATTTTCAGCCCTCTTTTTATTTGTATAATCAATTTTTAAGCAACAAGTAAGCAAAATACGAGAGGACATGAAATATACTAATTTGTAGAACTCATTTTTCTCATGAAAAATTGTATCAACTGTTTTCCTCATTAAATTAAAAATACGACAGTTATTCACGATACAAGAAATCATCGTGTACATACGTGTAATTCCATAAGAAAAGGTAGGTACTACTTTGTCCATCGTATAGTTTAGAAAAAATATTCGAGTTTTTTTGAACGAAGGTCTAAGTCTAAAGTCTAAAGGATTCGTCCTGGGCTCAGATGGCTGGAATTTATCTGTGTATAATGTATATGCCTAGCCTCCATACCAACTAAGTATTACCTTCTCTTATAGAATGATACATATGTATACGTAACGCTAACGTCATTTTGAGAAAGTGGGCCCTTTGATTTCAGAGCGTCACATTTTATGATTGATTAATAGAAAAGTCATATGAAGGAATCTAAATAACAGTATTTTTCGCACTTTGCGCCCCGAAAAATGGCATAGTATAATATTTAATGCATTTTGGAATGGAACCTCCCAATTATGCGAAAAAGAAATTTCTCACGTACGCATGTATATACGATTGTTTTCGATCAGATAACTGCAAAAAGCGTTAACGGGAAGGAACGATTAGGAGGAAAATGAAACTTCCTAAACCTTATCGCTCATCAGACGTTCCCACGTGTGTCTAGTATCATACCACATTGTTTTAATTAAAGGCTAAAATATTATTCATCAATCCGGAAGATTTTACTTCCTAAAAATGAAAATATAGAAAAGAATCCAGAACGAATTTGAACAGCTTTTGAATTCTAGCTCTAAAATGGGAACCTTATTTAATTTTACAAAATTCTCTCATCTAACGAATTGCAGACATTTCTTTCGCGTATTTTCATTCCAGTACAAAGAAAAAGCAAAGAATTTTTTCCAAGAGAATTTAGATCTAACCTATCCGCGATTTGATGACCTCAAGCTCTCCGAATTTGGGGTCAATTCGTATGCCTCCGGAGCCTTCCAGTTTTAAAAGATTACCACCGTAAAAGTTATTAACGGTATTTTTTCTGTTTTCCATTCTTTGCACATGGGCCATGCACAAATTTAGTAGCACTGATTGTAACGGTTCCGGTTCATTTGTTTGCCTTTTAAGCATCTGTTCGGTTTCCGTTGTGAATATAACGGATATCGTGATTAGAAAATGGCCCTTCATTGTTAGGAAAATAGTCTGAAGGATGATAAATTATTTATAAAATTTTCTGCGATTATTTTCTGCAATCGAAACACTTTTCAAGGCATAAATGAGTTATTGCTTATTCAAACAAACTTCTCTTGATGATTAAGAAATCGAATAAAAACAATAGTTTTTACTTTAAATTTTGTTCTTGAATTTATTTTAACTAAAAATTTTATCTATGGACAACAGATATATTGTTAAAGATAATTCGAATATTAGTTATCCGTGTTGATTTAGCTGAATTTGAGTACTGAAGGGTCGAAGTCAGTGCCTTTGAACGGTGAACCTTCGACATCCCATGCATTCTTCAAGACTTTTTCCATTTTCTAGAAGACGTAAAAAGAATATAATCCATCAGTATTTAGATAATTTTTGGTAGATATTAATCAGAGTAAATAAATGAAGTGCATTGCAGCGTACCAATTGTTCTGAAGTGGGATTTTTGAGCAATTTCTGCTGGTGATTCCACATCAATTCTTGTACTTTCATTTGTTCAGCATTTCCAAGCTCATCCAAATTTCGCGAACAATCAATTTTAGACAAATCAATTTTCGGTTCGCCTTTGAGCAAAGCATCCCACCAACGCTCTACGGTTTTTTCTAAATGAATCTGTAAAAAGTTAAATGAAACAATAATGGGTCAATTTGAATTCGAATTTATTGATAAAAATTTCCAATCAATCAAATTATGTTTTCAATGACGGTTGGAAAATTGACAAATTTACAATACTAGTAACTGAATTTTTGAATATTGATACTCGAATTGTCCACGAGATTCCAAATTATTGTTGTTAACATTTTTAAACTTAGAATGTAAATTTCAAATGATTGAGTTTTAGGCTAAGGAAGGATCAAACTCCAAAAATTTTTAAAAAACGGACACGTAAAATTTTGAATAAAGTTCTTAATATTGAAATATTCGACAGTATTGTCATGACAAGTATCTGGAATAACTTAAATTTTGAGTTAAAAAAAATTAATTATGGAGAAAAAACTAACTTCTAACAAATGAAAACAACTAAGTTTCAACAAAATGATTTCACTTTTACAGAAAACGATGAAGAATCAAATGAAACTCTAGATGCTACACTGAAGTAGTTGAATTGCAAATCAGAAAGACGAATTTTTAACTGAAATGTTGAACATTTAACTAGAATAATTCAGTTCTTGACAAAACATTCATTTTCATGCAAAAAAAAAAAAATCTCAACAAAATGGTTGAGACTTGAACCATAAAAATTAAAATTTTCAAAGAAAAAAGGAAAAGTGACATTTTTGTCGACTAACATGAAAATGTTTAAAATTATAACTTGAATTTTTAACCGAAAAGAAGAACAAAATGTGTTAGGTTTCAACGGAATAATTAAATTTTCAATTCAAACCGACAAATTTTCACCTACTTGTCGAATTTTGAACCAAAAAAGATAAATTTTTCACTTGAAATGAAACAGTTAAATATTCAGTTGAAGAAATTGATTTTTAACAAAAATGATAAATTTTCAGGTGTAATGATGAATCTTCAACGGGAATAGATGTATTTTAAGCAAAAAGATACATTTTTTACTATGAAGATCAATTTCCTACAAAAAAGGCAATTTTCCCTCGAAGTACATAATTTTTCAAAGAAAAAGTTATATTTTCAAATTCAAGAATCAATGTTTAACCAAATACTCAAATTTTCACTAAAAAAAAGATAAATTGATTTTTAACGAAGTAGGTTACAATTTCAACCAGAGGGGAATCATAAAAACTTGATTCTCAACAAACAAGTTGAAATTTAAAACAAGTAATTAATTTTTCATCTAAAAAAGGATGAATCCGCAATGAACAATGTGAACAAGTTTTCTAACGTAATTCAAGAACTCTAAAAGCTGAAGGAAGAGGGGACTTTAAAATTGTTACAAATTTTTGATTGGAGGAACGATATTTAAAAATCCTCTCTTCTAAATTCGAATTATAATTAGTTAAAATAGTTCCCGTTTCATAAAAAAAATTCCCTGTCCCAAGTGAAATTATACTTCTTCCCTAAAACCCCTTGTCCTAAAATGAAATCTATCATTATTTCCTGAAAGTCCCTATCCCAAGTCCGATAAAGGAGGAAGAGAGAATAAAACGTGATAAATACATTTTTCTGAAAGAAATCCAGCATCAGATTGAAGGAACGTTACATTCTTTAAATCAAATGATAAGATCTCTTTTTGAATCATAAAAAGAAAGATTCCTGGTTTTCGAATAAATTCCCGGTTTTTTCCCAGTCAATAAAATTCTCGGTCATTTCACGGTCAAGTCGTCACCCTGCTTATGATGTAATCAGTATGATCGAATGACAATTTGTTGAGAGTTTTCGAAATATTTTAAACAAACTTTCGTATGGATTTTAAACTGCTTAGAAGCAATTATGCATTTTGTAGAAAAAAAGCGTTATTTTTTCAAACTCTTCAGCCACAAATATCATTTCTAGTCAAAAATTTGTATTTATATTTGTATTTGCGATGGACTGGAACTTCCCTGATGAGAAAATACTATAATTAGGAATATTATGCTTTACATACGCTAATATGTCTCCCAGGGACGAAGCTCCAAATCGATTCATCCTTCCGAATTTTCATGCAGAAATGTCCTTCTAAAAGCGACGTGTATTCTGGAATCTTACAATCTTCTAATTCAATAGAATTTATCGTTTCTATCGCATTACAGTCTTTTAATTTACTACTTTTTGCAGAGACTTTGATCTCATCACCGGTGATAACGACTTTTAATTCTTTCACAGTCCTAATACATTCTGGAATTTTCACTAGAACATCCAAATCTGCTATTGTTTGAGACCAGGTGTAATTTTCTCGAACAGCCCCATTGTAACTATCAGAGGGATGTTCTAGTGGTACTAGATTTCTGTTAGGCTCGTCGCCATTTGTTTCTATCTCCACCTCTTGAGCAACAAAAGTTGATAAAGATTCCTCGACGATTGGCAGAGAGACCGTGGATTCATGGGACTCTGAAAGAGCTGATTGTAAATAGATGCTCTTCCACTTTTGGACGGAATCAATCACTAACTTTTCAGCAATTCCAGGTGGAAAACCGAGTTTCTGCTCTGCACTGGATTCTACGTAAAAATCTGTGCTGGAAGACAAGTTTTGGATTTTTCATACTGAAGACTATCGTTTATAAGCATCAAAATACTTGCTCTGCCTAATCCTTTCCATTACGGATAATTGAAAGTGAATATTTATTGTCGGTTTTCAGAGATTAATTTAGTAACTTAATGCATACAAGTTTTCAGGAACAATAAGAAATATTGGAAATTAGGAATACCGATCCAAGAATGGATTTTTATTCGAGCTTTGAATAGGTTTGTGAGTGTAGAATTTGATTCTCTTAAATGACCTATATTTCCTTAAATAATTGTCTTTTTTTGTAATCAGCTTGTTTCTTCATCAGTAGGATTTGGTATTTTGGTTACCTATACAATTATTATTGTTTATGAAAATCTCCAAGCTTTATGGTTACACACCGAAAATATTTGGTCTACGCTCACCGAATTTCGGGAAACCTAGACGCGGCCTTGATAATACGAAAATTAAAGGTTACAATTTTATAACTATTATTATCCATATAATAGAAACAATTATATGCAAAGAACCATCAAAATTGCCTATCAGATTTTCAAGATTCTTATTTTCTTTTTCCTTATACATTATTAAATTTTTAGCTTTCCCTTCCAGATACAGTTAAACTACAAATTTGAAGGACTTGCATTAAAATAAAACATGTTAAAAAATGTAATCATATAGTAGATATTCGTTCATGATTTTGAATGGAATTATTAAATAAAAACAAAATGTGTAGTAGAATTTCTTCATTTAATTTTTTGAAAAGATATAATACTCCGCATAAGAGAAATTATTATTTACAGAAATATTCTTCAATAAATAAATATATAATCATTAATTTAGGATACAATTACTAAATGCTCCCAAAATTTTGTAAAAATGAACGTTTTCTATTCGAATAACAAAATTATGTCAAAATATACATCAAAACTTTTTAAAAAAGAAGTGGAAAGATTTACAATTGAGAACAGAAGATAAGCCATGGTGATGAGGTTTTGACTTTGATTTTAACTGAGGTACGAACTTTTAAAATTTGAAACAATAAAATTTAATTACTAATTCATTTACTACAATATAATATTTTTATTTTTTATTTTTTTGTAATCATAGGAAACATCTCTTTAAGTTTTCCACATTTTTAAATTCAATTCTGTCAGAACAGAGATTTTTGCTCGAACGGTGAATTAAACAGTAAGTTTTGATTACTTTAATATTGAAAATATATCTTTATAGTTTGTACTCACCATCTGTACAAAAAGCCGAAGAAAGCGTCTAGAAAGTTCGTTATGTTCTTCTCTTTACTTAAAATTTGTATAAAAGCCTGATCGTGTTGTCCATCCATTTGACACAACAAACGTCAACAAAAAACTATGGAAAAACAACATAACCCTGATTCATAGAATCATACCCACGTTAGTTTAACATCTTTGGTTTAACATTGTCGGGTTGGCAAAACTGCAAACTAGTACAGATGGCACTACTAATCGAAAGACAGTAGCGTCATCTCTTAGATTTTACGAAAATAAAAAAACGTTTTACCGCGAAAATCGAAGTGTAAGTGAAACTTCAACATTTGATAATAAAATAAATGCTCTATATAATATTTTCGAGAGAAGAAGCCAATTTGTAGAGCTATTTTTCCAAGATGCCAAAAACAATCGAGTATTTTCTGAAATAGTAATCTAAAAATGAATGCAAATCTAGATGCTCGAAGGTATAAGAAAAAGTCATTTTACAGGGGCAATGCTGACTCATTTCGGTTTATTACTGTGTATTTGACTCGCTATAGGTACTATTCCAAAATAACTAATCAGCAATAATTATTCGGAGGATGAGATCTGGATGCATAATTGATTTTACAACGCTAGAAAATAAAAATAAAAATTTGAATCGGTTTTGTTTTCGAAAAAAAGTACATTCTACAGAGTTACCATTCTGTTAAATTATCATCATTTGTATCTGAGGATTATTTTCACCAGAAAATAATTATTAAGTTAAATATGGTTTTGAGTTTAGAAATATACAAATTACGAAGAAAGACAGTTTACACGAATCATGGAAAGGTGATGTAAAGAAATCAGGCCACTAGAATAAAAAAAAATGTGGGACGATTCTGAATTTTGTAATATTTTTTATGGAATTCCAATTATAATTCAAATTTATCTCATGAACGATTGTCAGTGAAACATGAATGGTTTTTTTCAACTTTTGTTTTCATGACATAATTAACAACTACCTACTATTAAAATGAAAGTTGAACACGTTTTTTTAGAAATACTAAATAGGTACTAAATGGATAAGTGAACTACTTTAAAATTCAAATTTATATTCAAGTTAAGAAGCTTCGAATTTTGAATTATTCACCTCAAAGTATTCTTGAAATTGTAAAAATTGCAGTTTCAAATCCCCTTGTATATGTCATTGACTGATTGTACAGTCAGAAATTTTTTATTCAAAATATTAAACGTTTTTCATTTTTCTAAGTCTACTATTATGTCGTACAAGTTCAACTGTACAACATGAATGAGACTGTAACATTTTAACACACTAATGTTTACAGTTTAATGTAAGATTCTCGATTTTCTTATTATATCAAATGCAAATGTAATGTTTAGTTCTTATAATACTTTCTTTGGAAAAAATATCTTGAGCGTTTTGTTCGTTTGTAATTGGACAATCTGGACAAGTTCACAATGGCGCCACTAACGGATTTCCCTAGGAATTGCGAAAGTCCTCGTGCCTGAGTCAACTGAGCCTATCTCTTCTACTTTATCGATTGTACTTTGTTGTACTGTCCATATTTTATTATTTTCTGAAGGGCCTCTGTAGGTTATTCACTTGTAGCTGTTTGTAAACAATTTGGGTGAGTTTGTTTATATTTAGTTTTTTACATTTACTTACTTGAAAAAAAAGACAAAATTAGCACAGGAAATTCGGAAATAAGAGGGAAAGAGACAGAATGGATGTAAACACATGCATGGATTTTTTACGCAAAGTGCATTTTGCATCAATCTTATTTATTATGAATCAAGTAGGACAATGTAGCCGTTTCCGTTGACTAGAAGAACAATGACGTATTTCAATTAGACATTCACACTGATTACGTAATTGTTTCATGAAGCTCTAAGGCTACGAGGATTTCTTATGGATAATAAAGATCGCGAGCTGGATATCTATCGCGATACACCCGTACGATACTTGGGTAATAATAAACAGGTTTCTAGCTACACCCATAGCTTTGAATTTTACGAGAAACCCTGTGATGACATTAAAAAGTGTTTTGAAACCAAAGCTTCATACAATTCAAATATTTTAGTCCATTTCTTATTCAAGAAGAAGTAATTAAAAATTATTTAGTAAAAATTTTAATGTTCTCATGTATGACTTGCGCTCAAAGTACACTCATAGGGGTTGTTTTGTGATTTTGGATAATATTCTTCTAAAATGCTTCTTTTGCATCTTTATAAGATACTGAAATTTTGTTTAGCTATTTAAGTTTAAAAAGGTCATATTTTTGATAAAGAAGACCTACATTGAATCATATATAACTTTTGTATATTTGGGGAAAAAAGAGGTCAATATTTAACTTTCTAATTTCATAATAGGGTCTCTTGAGGAAATTTTAATTATTTCTCTCTATCTTCGCATCGAGCATATATAGACACATGGATTAGAAAACGTCCTGGAGGCTCCAATTTTTTTAAATCATAAATTACTGTATGTTGCAGGTTACACAAATGAAGTGGGGGAGGCATTCAGAAGCATCATTCCAAAATCAATTGTATGGTGCAGTTACATAGTTGCTTGTGGTTATGTGTTCGCCGATACTTTTCACAAAGGATCTCAAGTCTATCAGGTTTGGTCCTTTGTCGCGTCTGATATGCTTTTCAAACAAAATATATTTAAATATAGCGACAGTTATTAAAAACTCTGATTTTCTTATCCCATTTCAGAGAGACTTTTCACCAGATAGAAATAAGAAACTACTGCTCTCGACAACCGACACTCTACTATGGCAGGGTTTTGCATCAGTCATCATTCCAGGATTAACAATTAATAGAATATGTGCAGGAGTTCTTTATTTGCAAAGAAGAAATATCAGGAACAGTTTGAAAAGTCGATGGATCTCAACTGCTGTCGGCCTTGCATCAATTCCACTGATAATTCGTCCAATAGATTTGGCTGTGGAAGATGCAATGGATGTGACATTCAGAAAATGGACTGGGTATCATCCCCATCATGATAAAGATGAAACAACGAAGAATAAATGAAAGTATTATTAGACTTAAATAGTATCAATTTTACGATAGACATTGCGAACAAATTATGACGATATAGATAGATGAGCACAATCGTGGGGACTTATTGTCTTTTGTTACAAATATGGATATATTGTTGTAATTGCTTAGTAAGAATCTGTTGCGAACAATAAAATTTGTTGACTTTATTGAAAGGACGTTTTTCTGAAAGTATAGTTTATTATAATTTTTATAATAATTATATTTTTAAATTCAACCTAAATTAATATTCATATTGTGAATTATAATAATGCTTAAAAACCAACGGTTATTTTAGTTTTTTAATCTAGCAGTTTGCAGTAGATATGTTTTTTAGGTTTATGTCTGGGGTGGAGAAATGTACCTTCCGTCGATATTGTCGAAACAACTGGATGAGTCTTATGGTAGTGAAGGGATTCGAGAAGCCAAATGGTAAAAAGATTTATGATAACAAATTTCAACTCTTGCGCTAATAGCTAAAAAGTTTATTTTTAATTTCTTTGCATGAAAAATTAATTACACTATTGAAATATTTCCTCTGAACAAAAGACTGCATGACTTCACTTAAAATAATTACATCAAAAACATAATTATTTTTCTGTTCCAATAAATATGAATTTTCATGTAGTATTTCAGTGGGGGAAATTGGACTTTAATTCATATAATTATATTCATGGTAGTATTTTTTCTTTTATTTGAAAAAACGATCTTATTCGGGTTTATTGCACAAATACTTTGTTATGTTTCAAGTTTTTCGACACTAGAAAAAAAGGAGAAAAAATTCCAGTGGGCTATGTACTATAATAAGGAAGAACTGCAAAATGTTATGTACTGTGTAAATATCTTTTGCACTATTTTTATTAGCAATCAATAAATTTCGTAAGAAAATAAATCTCGTCCAATCACTGGAGTTAAGCAACATCGGGCGCAGTTAGTACTCGGACGGCGGAAATTCCAGATCATCTTTAAAAATTGGGTTCAAATCTATAGCTGCTATTCGGAGTACAACAGTTTTTTTATCATAAAGCCATAATTCCTTGCGGGGTAAGCGTAACTCGTAAAGAGTTATAGTTGGTTGAGTTGGATACACGGGAGGACACCAGTCTCCCG
>WSXT02166680.1:0-23796 GCA_011762715.2 Neuroterus valhalla | reverse complement strand
GGGGGGGGGGGGGGGGGGGGGGGGGGGGGGGGGGGGGGAGTAAATGATTATCGATATTTCGGGGAGGCAGGTTGCAGTGGCAAGTGCGTCACTTGCTCTGGGGTGTCAGGCCTCGGCGGTTCCCTATCAAGTCGAGTAATTGACTATATAATGGATTCCTGCGACTGCCATACGTCAAAGTGACAGGTTCAGGGGCGGGTTTGCTGGGGTCCACAAGCGGGACACCACTCTCACCCCTAAGTCCCGGTTATATTAAACTGAACCCCACACCTCGGACCCTACGGCTAATTCGTGGCGATTTCATGGAATGAGATCGCTCTCGCCTCGTATGTCGAAAATTCAGGGTTGGAAACCCCTCACCTCTATTTACATAAGTTCTCATCACTACTTTCGCCTAGGAAATTACGGACTGTGTGTCGGTATAAGGGAATTGAAGGGGAGGATCTACTTTTATTTTATGGGGCACTTTAAAATCACGATCAATTAGATTTTGATAAGCCTTTAGTCCGATTCTTTAGATTCTGTTATTATTTCATTAATATTTAGCAAACTGATTTTTCTATTTATTCGGAAAGTCTGTTTTTCTAACAAGTCGATAGGGTTTGTCTAGGCAAAAGTCAGAGAATTAAAGATATTGAATCTACACCTGGAAAAACGGCGCTACAAAAAAGGGCCAGCTTGGACCAACCAAAGCTACTCCAATTCCATTTGATAGCTAAAATATTCACGAAAATGGATTCAGGGACTTCAAAAACATGAAAATTGATACGTTCAAAGCAAGATTAGCTATATTCAAGAACACTTCTATGGACACTCTGAGTTTGACCGCATGCCTTTCGGTTTCAAGAATGCCCCTGCTAGGTGAATTGTTATACTTGTTTTGTATCAATATTTTTTTTCAAAGATCGTGAGTGAAATAGGCCCTATAGGTTAAACATACATTAGATTCCGAAACATAACAGTTCACATAAATAACAGTTTATATGAGAATGTTCAAGTGTCCTAATTTTTCGATCGACCCATCTGGTAACCCTATTTAAACTCCTTTTTCATCACCCAGCCAAGACGGTTATTTTTATTAATATTTAGCAAACTGATTCTTCTATTTATTCGGAAAATCTGTTTTTGTAACAACTCGATAGGGTTTGTCTAGGCACAAGTCAGAGAATTGAATATATTAAATCTACACCTGGAAAAACGGAGCTACAAAAAAAGGGCCAGCTTGGACAAACCAAAGCTACTTCAATTCCTTATACCAAAATCCTATTGAATAAGCCAGTGGAAGTTCATTAATCAGTTTTGTTCACTTCAAATTTTATCAATACACCGAAACCTCCATCGAAATTCACCCCAACGTCGCAATTCTTCGAAATGAGCTCGTTGACGAGACGGTGCGGGGGGTTTGGAGAGGGGCGCCGTCGATACCCAAGCCCAAAGCCGCCATAGGATCGAGGTTTCAGTGTAAATCCGTGTACGGCCTTAGAAACAATACCCCTATTAACAACCCCCTACCCCATAATACTCATTTGATAGCTAAAATATTCACGAAAACGGATTTAGGGACTTCAAAAACATGAAAACGGATAGGTTCAAAGCACGATATGCTATTCAAGACAAGCTATTCAAGAACACGTCTATGGACACTCTGAGTTTGACGGCATGCCTTTCGGTTTCAAGAATGCCCCTGCTAGGTGAATTGTTATACTTGTTTTGTATCACTTTTTTTGTTTTGTACACCTAGATTCGGGATCTATCCGACTGCGTGATAGCTCAACGGTCGGAGCTTAACCAGTCCAGCCAAGAAAGTTATTATTATTAATATTGTTATTATTAAACCATCAAGAGAAATCCCTGCCAGGATAAGCGTAACTCGTTCGGTTCTAGTCACGTCGTACGATTGGGGATCAAGAAATTCATGTGGAAAGTTTGAGCTGGGGATGTGAAGAAGTAAAGAGAAAGGGGTAAAATTTAGATTGATCTAGAAGTCCAAACTAAGCAGCTAAATCCTCATAAGGTGATGTGTCCATTCATAACTTCAGTCCCAACTAACATCAGTCATGTCAAGGGAAGCAGGGAACTAGAGCCAGAACCGAAGGAGCTATGATCGATTTCTGTTGTTTACTGAGGAGGGCACAGTCTCCTGCAGTCTGGTCTATAAGATGTTTAAAGGCCATTCACTTCAATGGAATAGTCTAATTCTTCTAAAAATGAGTTCTAGGGCTCTTCAACCTAGGCTTAGTGTATTTTAACTCATTTTTAATGTTTCAAATGCAGATGAAGAAAGAATAGGTAATTTTTAAGGCTCTTTATGAGAAATCCTATTTATATTCCCCTTTAAGGACTTCACCCCTGGTACGTTAGACAGGATCGTGCGAGCTAATGCAGCTGTTTACATTTCCATTTGGTAACAAGCCTGGAGCACTCACTGGCTAGGGCTTGTGTATTTCAACACGGTGCAGCACTCGAGAGCGTGCGTGTCAAACAGATTCTGGTCCAGGGACA
Source organism: Neuroterus valhalla (assembly GCA_011762715.2). Classification (NCBI taxonomy): domain Eukaryota; kingdom Metazoa; phylum Arthropoda; class Insecta; order Hymenoptera; family Cynipidae; genus Neuroterus; species Neuroterus valhalla. Next base: position 21,294 of record WSXT02166680.1, on the reverse strand, counting down.
GGGACAGAGACAGGGTCCGGATGACGGACACGTAGGTAAACGGATCTATGGTGGCGGCGTGCTCACGGTTCATGGTACGTGGAGTCGGCGACGCGGCGTGAGGAGAGGAGAGCGGACATGTGCACCAGCCAACGGCCAAACGAAGGTCGTTCACATAGAATACCAGTCTTTCCATTAGTGCTCCCGAGATGGGGGTACTACCCGGTACAGAGTCGATGCATGATCGATACGATACCAAGCCGAGCGATCCAATCTTGGTCGGCCCTCCTCGACAATCGCGATCTCCATCCACTGCCTGAATCTTTCAAAGTCGCACGATCTTCATTATTCTTTTATTATAACAGATCATTCTTCTTGTTTGAAGGATTAAACATTTTACCAAACAGTTAACTTGAAAAATAAAATTTTTGTCATTTTCCCAATCCTTGAATCCGAGCACACTAAAAACTTTATCGAATATCTTACGAAAAACCAGCTCACATAAACGAGTAGATACTTTATTATCTTCTGTTTTGAAATTCTTTTATACTACCAAAATTTAACATAGCAATGCATGGGAAATTAACGATTACTTCTGCCAGTGTGTGAATGTTTATGAGAATCATGAAAAGTTGAATAATTAGACGATGCTGAATATTCTCGGAGGCGAAACTGTAATGATCATTTAGCTAGTTCTTCCTTTACAGCGAGCCGCTAATAACTTTTGGCCGAAATATCGAAGAGAGAGTATTGAACGGGAGAAAAAAATATTCCGACGTGATGAATATATTATATCAAGGAGTACGATTGAAAAAGTTCGAAAAATTGTTTTAAGAGCTTGTTCGCTTAGATTTCACAATTTTTGTTTTCGATTTTTTTTTCGCATCGACACATATCTTATAATAAAACTCATGTTCGAAAACGCATGGTTAAAATATCGTTAACTTATTGTTTGAATAACTAAGCAATTATCTTGACAGTTAGCTCGAGTTGATTTCAGAACTCTTATATGTGGACATTAGGGTGGCCCAACAAAATTTTTGTCGAATTTTTATGCAAAACGCCCAGAAATTGGTTTGAATCCACAAAAAAATAAACACATTTTTTTTCTTTGAAAAAAAATAATATTTAGAGGTGGCGCAAGCTCCATGAAGTTTAACACGTATTTCCCATAAGAAAAAAAGACGTTTTTGTAAATTTTATTCAGAATCCTCAATATTAGGTGAATCGAGTTCGAAATTTGTCATTTCTCTTCACAATTAGTCACAGAATGCGAATAAAATATTACTTTTCAAATATCACCCCCATAAGTCTGTTTAAAAGGGTCACCAAAAACACCCCATAAGTGAAAAAAATGGTTTTTCAAGCTTTTGGCGCTAATTATGATGTTTTTGCCGTTTTTTAACGCACATTGCTTTAAATACATGAAAGACTACTTTTTACTGATAATTAGATGTTTATTTCAATTGTTTAACAATTTATTATTGTTTTTAGCAACTTTCTCTTAGAAAAGGGTTTGGAAGTCAAGGTTTTTTTCTGAATTTTTCAACTTATTTCCAAAGTTTCAGTTGAAGTAAGATAATAATCAATAAAAGTTAACAAAAATAATTGTTTAAACCATTTTTTATCAATTATAACCATATTCTCTTAGAATAATGCTACAAAGTTGCGATTTTTTCTGAAATTTCAATTTTTTGTCTACTTTTTACTCAAAGTAAGTAATTATTTGATTTGATTTAGCAAAAACGATTGTTAAAACAAATTTTAAATGTTTATAGCTATCTTCTTTTAGAATAATACTACATACTTGCGGGTTTTTCCTGAAATTTTTACTTTTTTATTACTTTTCAATCATTGAAGTATTAATTAATTCATGTTCTAAAATAATTCTTTAAACAATGTATTATCATTGCTTATAATATTTCCTTTGCTTACTGATGGGAACTTACGGTTTTTTTATGAAATTTTCAACTTTTTGCCCACTTTTCACTCAAAGTAAGGTAATGTTTAATTTAATTAACAAAAACTTAGTGTTTAAACAAAACATTGTTTATGGCTATTTTCCTTTAGGTTACTGCTAAAAACTTGCGGTTTTTTCTAAACTCTTAAGCTTTTTTTCCACTTTTCACTTAGTGAGGTAATAATTAATGCGAGTTAACAAAAACGCTTGTTTAAACAATTTATTATTGTTTATAACCATTTTCTCTTAGATAAGTGCTAGCAAATTGTGGTTTTTTTCTGGAATGTTTAACTTTGTACTGAATAGAATTCGAATGAAATTCACTTAGATTGAATTGATTTAATTGTTGATTGAAATAGATTGTTTTTGATTTAAAATTAATTTTTTCTACACATCAACCATTATATTTTTTATTAAAAATGCATATTTTTAGGTCGAAATTTCAACTCTTTGGTTGAAAATTGAACTACTTTCTTAAAAATCCAATTTTTACGTTGAAGATCAATAATTTTCGTAGAAAATTTGAAACTCAGATTCCACTGAATCAATTGAGCTTTTTTGTTTTAAATAATTTTTTTTTAACATTGGGGAGAGAACAAAAATAATTTACTTAAAACAATATAATACTATTTGGAATATGATACTCTCTAATGTTCATTTATTATTTGTTCACAACTAAGCAGGTAAAGCAAAGTTAAACATTTCAGAAAAACCGTAACTTTTTAGCACTAATCTGGGAGAAGATGGCCATAAACAGTAATAATTTGTTAAAACAATTATTTTTGGTAAATTAAATAAATATTAACTCACTTCAAGTAAAAAGTGGACAAAAAGTTAAGAATTTCAGAAGAAAAACATCAAGTTTCTATTATTAAGCAAAGAAAATATTATTAGTAATGATAAAAAATTGTTTAAACAATTTAAATAAACATCTCATTATCAGTATAAAGTAGTATTCCATGAATTTGAAACAATGTGCGTTAAAAAAACGCTAAAAAATCATAATTAGCGCAAAAAACTCGAAAACCCTATTTTTTCACTTATGGAGGTTTTTTGGGATCGTATCAAACAGACTTATGGGGGTGATATTTGGAAAGTAATTTTCATTCGCATTCTGTGACTTATTGTGTTAAACTTCATGGGGCTTGCGCAAAGATTATTAAAAAAAAAAAAATTGCGTATATTTTTTTGTGGATTCGATTAAATTTCCGGGCGTTTTGCATAAAAATTCGAGAAAAAAAATGTCTAATGCATTTTTGGACCACCCTTGTGAACATCAAAAAGAAGGTGGATTTAGTATAGAAATAATTACGAGGTTCTCACTACATTTACGGGTAGAATATTTTCACTAAAGATAAAAAACGACGAATCAGCTCTATGTTAACATTTTTAATGTTTTTGTAAGGGATTTCACTCCTTTTTTCACGATTATCTTATATTTGTCATAGCCGTGTTACGATATCTTCATCACTTAATTAATTGTTAAAAAGTTCAGTAAACTAAGAAATAAGTAAGTAAATATATGTAACTGACAAATTTTATGATTTGATAATGTAAATTATCATTTCGTTAATTTTGTAATCGTGTAATGTAAATGAATAATTTGTGTTTTAAATCTAGAAAACGCCGAATAACATCACATCGTGAAATCAAACGCCGCACAAAAAATGTCATAGACAACAACCTTCTCGATTTTCTCAATCAAGGTACACCCAATTCATGCTATCAGTAGTGAGAATATTCATATCGATACTATAGAGCAAAAATAACAACGAATTTGAAAATTTACCGCCCGAATGTAACGCCACCTCTAGGATCAAAACATAGACGTAAGAAAATGGCGCATTTAAAGGGCCGAAGTTCTCAATCTTAAAAAACTGCACATTCTGGGTAAAATGGGAAATCGAAAATACTTTTTCTACGCAACGAAAGCGTAAAATTGATAGGTTTTTGGCGCATCGTGTTAAAAAAAAAAAAAAAAAATCCTGGTAAGTTTTTAGTGCGGTGTTGAAATGTTTTATGTGATGGGTGACTATAAGTGTTTGATAATTGATGTGATTCATTATTTAGTTGCTGACATTTGGTATGATTGACGTGAGTGATGATCGGTTCTTTGTGTGTTTGATTATTGGTGACACTGCGTAATTCAGGTGTTCAATGAATTTCGTGATGGGTAATTTGTGCGTTGGATGATTGGTTGGTAGGAACTTTAAAGTTTGATAATTAATATGATTGGTAACTAGTAATTTGTAAATATACTGAGTTTTGTGATGAATAATTTGTGTGTTTGGCATATAGCGTGATGAATGGTAAACAGTAATTTTCATATTCTTAATGATTGATATGATCGGTGAGTCGTAATTTAGGATTTGGGAATATGAGTCAACAGTAATTTTTAATTCTTAATGATTGATGATTGTTGACTCGTAATCAAGAAATTCATTGAATTTCGCGGTTGGTAGTTTTGGTTTGGTGGATGGGATTAATTAGTGAATAGTAATTTTGGTACCCGAAAATTGATCTGACTGGCGGTACGTAATTTAGGAACTATTCCAATTTGGTGTTTGATCATTTGAATGATAATGGATGATGATTCATTATCGATTATTCATTAATCGTTAATCATTAATTAATTGGTCTGATTATCAATTATCATTATCAATGATGAATTTGAATGATAATTTGGGGTGATTAGGATGGCTGGTGAATAGTTATTTTAGTTCTCGTCTATTGATATGATTGGTAACTAGTAACTTGTAAATTCACTGAGTTTGGTGATCAATCATTTGTGTTTGACACTTGGAATGATAGGTATATTCTGATAGTAACATTGATGCTTAATGATGTTTGGTAAATAGTTCCTTTAATGCATAATAATAGATATTATTGTTGACTCGTAATTTAGAAGTTCAGTGAATTTCATTATGTGTAAATAGTATGTTCGATGATTGGTGACTAGAATCTGTCGTGCTTGATGATTAAGATGACTGATATGTAATGTAGGAACTCAATGAATTGGGTGTTTGGTAATTTGTAATTGATAGTTGAGGTGATTGGAGTGATTGGTGGATAACAATTTTGATGTTTGATCATTGATATGATTGGTAACTAGTAATTTGGATTTTTACTAAGTTTGATGATAAAAACTGTTGTGTTTGATGATTAGGAAGTTTGTGAATAATAATCTTGATGCTCAATAATTGATATGATTCTTGACTAGTAATTCAGCAGCTCATTGAATTTCATAATAGGTAATTTAGGTGTTTGATGATCGGTAAGTAGTAATATACTTGCTTGATGATTTATATGATTGGTAACTAGTAATTTGGAAGTTCCTTGAATCTGGTGCTTGATAATGTTGGTGTTGGTAAATATTCAACTTAATAATTGATATGATAGACAACCGGTAATTTGGAACTTTACTTACTGTTGGTGATTAGATATTTGTCTGTTTGATAATTGAGAAGATTGGTGAACAGTAATTTTGGTTCTTTATAATTGATATGAGTGGGTAACTAGTATAATTTCAGGGTGGTGATTCGGCAGACGATTTCAAATTCCCCGTCATTTCCCAGTTCTTCACGGTCAAGTTTTCCAATTTTCCCGTTCAACTAGAAGCAACATTTATATTCGTTGCAAAACAAAAAAAAATTATTTTAATTCATAACATTCATTCTAAACATCTTTTAACACAATAAATCAAATATTTAATACCATTTTTTTCTACAAAAATTGGTACAGTTAAACTTACAATGAAAAGAAAAATCAATTTAGGACAATGAAAAAACGGATTTCAAACAAAATAGTTCATTTTTTAATGAAGAAGATGAATTTCCAAATAAAAAGAAAAATATTTAACTAGAGCACTTCAATTTTCAATCATGAAGGTGAATATTCAAACAAGGAGAATAATTTTCAAATAGAAAGAATAATTTCCGAAGAAAAAAATACAACGTTTCAATAAAATGGTCGAATTTTGAACTCAAAAAATAATAATTTTCAATCAAAAATGGACCAGCAACATTTCTAGTTTGAAAACCTAAGCATCATATTTGTATATTAAAAACAAAGAATCTTCAACACTAGGAGTTGAGTTTCCGAACAGAGAAATTAATTTTCACTGAAAAAGATAAATTGTCAACAAGAATGTGAATATATTTGAAAAAATATTTATTTTAACTCATGACGTTCATTCTAAACATCCTTTAACACAACAGATCAAATATTGCAAAATAAATCAATTTTGACGAAAATACTCAAATTTTCAACAAAAAAAACATCATTTTTTTTCTACAAAAATTGGAACAGTTAAACTTACAATGGAATAAAAATTCAATTCAGGATAATAAAAAAACGGGTTTCCAACAAAATATATAATTTTTCAACCAATTTGAGGAATTTTCAAATAACATTATAAATCTTCAATCGGAAGAGTTAAATTTCGAACCAAGAAGATGAATTTTCAACTAAAAAGATCAATATTCTACTGGAACACTTCAATTTTCAACCATAAAGGTGAACATTCAAACAAGAAGAATAATTTGCAAATAGGAAGAATCATTTTGAAAAAAAAAATTTAATGTTTCATCAAAATAGTGGAATTTCGAACTCAAAAAATAATTATCTTCAACGAAAAATCGAACAGTAAAATTTTTAGTTTAAAAAATAAATTTCAAACCAAGCACAACATTTTTATACTAAAAGAAAGATTCTTCAACTGGAGGAGTTGAGTTTTTAAACAAATACATTAACTTTTACTAAGAGATGGATTGTCTCCGAAAATTTGAATACTCAAATTTTTATTATTTTTATTAAAGTACTCATAAGAAAAAAAAATCTACTTTTAACAAAAAAAAACTAACTGAAACAACAAAAAAAAACTAGTTTTCAAACAAATGATTTCATTTGTACACAAAATGATGAAGAGTCAAATGAAATTGTAAATGTTTACCTGAAGTAGTTGATTTTTAAACCAGAAAGACGAATTTCTAACTGAATTGTTTGGAAAAAATCAATTTCCAACAAAATGTTTGAAATTTGAGCTACGAAAATAAAGATTTCTGTACAAAAATGGAATAGTGACATTTTTGGCCCAAAAAATTAATTTTAAACCAAAGATATTTTTCAACTAGATGAATGTCTGAAGAAGAATATTAACTTCCGAAGAAAAAGATAATTTTCTATCAAAAAATCGATGTATCAACACAATATGTGAAGTGACAACGGAATAATTGAATTTTCAAGTCAGAAAGACTATACGAAAAAAATGCATTTCCAACGACAAAGATAAATTTTCCACGAAAGAGGCAAATTTTGCACAAAGTACATAAATTTTCAAAGAAATACCTTAATTTCCAAATTAAAAAATCAATATTCATCTAAATATTTGAATTTTACCCCAAGAAAGATGAATTGATTTTTACCAAAGTAGTTACAATTTTAACCAGAGGTGAATTTCTAATCGAAATAATGCAACTTATATCATGAAATTTTATTATCCACGAACAATTTTAAAAAAAGTGATTTTTTAACTATAAAAGGATGAATTTGCAATTAACAATGTGAACAAGCTCTATGTCATATTTCAGAAATATTTCTCCTTCGGAATTAGTTGAAAAAGTTCCAGCTCCATGAAAAAAATTCCCTTTTCCAAATGGAATTATGCTTCTTCACAGAAACTCCCTCCCCTAAAATGAAATCTTTAATTATTTTCTGAAATTCCCAGTCCCAAGTCAGATAAGTGAGAAAAAGACAGTCGGATGTGATCAATACAAAGAGTTTTTCTTATAATGGAAGGAAATCAAAAAAACTTCTTCTCATGAAGCATAGATATATTCAAATATTTTGAGAATCAGATTGAGTCCATGTTAAACATGGGTCAAGTGACCCAAATTATCGTTTTTTTTTTGCAACAACTCAAGTCCGCACCGAAATAGATATCAAATTGATTTTTTGGGGAAAGCCTTAGAAACTTAATAAACTTAAATTCCCGGTCATTTCCCTGTTTTTTCCCGGTCAATAAAATTCCTGGTCATTTCCCGGTTTCCCGGTCAAGTTGCCACCCTGAATTCAGTACCTAGTTTACTAAATTTGGTTATTGACAATTCGTCTGTTTGAACAGTAATTTTTAAGCGCAATGATTGATATGATTGGTGACTCGTAATTCAGGATATAGGAATACACTGCTACCTCAATCTCATTCCACCCGAACTCGCACCTTCCTCGAAATGCGCTCGTGGACGAGACGGTGGGCGGGGGGTTTGGAGAGGGGCCCCCTCCTAGCTCCATTCTCCGCCAAAGCCGTGGATTGAAAGTGGGTAGTAGTATCCTAGCATAAATTTTTGCAACTGCACTTCAGTTGGCGTCAGTTATTCGCGTGTATTCTGCCCTCACTGTTTACGTTTCAGCTCACTCGATCTCGTTCCAAGGACGTCGATACCCAAGCCCGAAACCGGAATGAGATTGAGGTTGCAGTGTATTTGTTAATATTATTCTAGCTGCTTGATGATTGATCTCCTGAAAAGATGTTTGATGATCGGAATCATCGGTTGATAATACTACTCTGTTGCTTCATGATTTCAATGATTAATAATTTAGGTGGTGAACCTGTTTCACAATTTGTTAATCAAGTCCATTATAAGTGGTTCCATTTCTGCTAGGAGTGATTGGTATGATTGGTAATTTCGATGCTCCATAATTGGTATGATGCTCCCTGGACAGTAACTTCAATGCTTCAAGTTTCATTTGATCATATATACAGAACAACAATAATTACGCAGGTGGGATTGGTATTAAAAGACTCGCCTCGTGACTTTTCGTGTACGATTGCACGTTCTCGTTCTCTCCCATTCTCTGGATTTTCGTCCCCCCTCCCCAAGCTATGGCACCTTCTATCTCCCGAGGGCCGGAATATTAATGTCTCTCATATTTTATAGAACCACTCCAGGCACGCGGTGTATACTGCGCCCCCACCTAACCCTACTCTCGCTGCCCCCGTCCTCACCCCACCCCACCACCATACCCCTACACTCACTATTCCCCCCTGCGTTTCGCACCCCTTTCGGTTATATCCAGTGAACAAAGAGTGAAAATATGTATATAGGGTGAGCGCAAGATCCTTATCCGATGGGACAATGACAAAACGAGCAAAGCCCGAAATATCTAGAGGAGTTAATTCAGTTGTCGAGACTTGGTTCCCCCCATCTCTTTTCAAAGTGAGAGGAGGGGTTACATTTGTAGAGACCTTATCGAGGCTGTTCTCTTTCTTTGCGTTATCGAGATTTATTTGTAATTCTTTGATAACTTTAACGAGACGCATTCTACTCCGTGATAACTGACCTAGCGTGATGCGGTTGGTGTAAGAACTGGTCTCTTGGTGGTAGAAGAACGTCGGCGATGCGGCAGAAATTAATTATGCGGAACTGGGGGACGGCAATATCAGCATTGCGGTTTAATAAATTTTTTTTCTTCTTTTTTTTGGTATCAAGTTTTTTATTATGGAATTACAGATAATGAAGTTCTATTTCAAACATTTTTAATCAATTTTCGCAATAGTAAGAAGGTATCATTTCTTTAGGGAGTTGTCTTATCAGAAATCGCCCGTGACCTTTTCTGCTGATAATTTAATCCTGTGCTTCGAGAAGCGTGAAGTTTTTGCTGACAAAACCGTCTGGAAAGTTTCGAGTGAGTTTATTTCCTTTGAGAATGAAAGAGCGTCTTTTTTTCAGCGACACTGTTTTAATCCCCTTCATGTTTAGATAAAGCTAACACAATTTTTTTTGGGGGGAAAAACTGACCCTTGATGAGAAGAGCATCAGCAAGGGAGCAAAAACATGAGCTCTTATCGAGACAGGAGTCGGAAGAGAACGCTGATGCTGAAGAGATTAATTTTTTGTCTCGAATCGACGGAGCACCAAACATTCTGTTTACTCAGGGTGTCAGAGGTCACTCCCGTCGAGGGTTAATCCTTAGACCCTCCTCAACGTTGGGTTCAAAGGTTCTGACGAGAGAATGACGAGGAGAAAGAGATAAAGGGACAGATAGGACTCTGAACTCTTCATTTTTTAGATAAAAAGGAAAAAAGACCAACGTCTTGGATTTTTGTTTGAGAACCTAGAGGAAACATCAAAGGAGGGGTTGGAGAAAAAGAAATTTTAATTTTTTTTTTTGGTGGAAGCTAAAGCTTGTAATTGATAGAGAAAAAGAAGGGAGAATGGAAGATCGAGGGTGGAATCTGGCAATTTGTCGAGCCACCTTGGTGTTTTTGGAGGGAATCTTCAAAGGACATAACACGAGTCGGCTCCAGTGATCCTGTGACGGCATGTGTGCTGTTCGATGATTCATTCTCCTTTGTTGTGCTGAAAAGAGCGATTCTCGTCTATACCCTCCATATTTTCCATCTGTGCATTGACGGAATACCGAGGCAATGTCATGGAAATTATAATATCAGTATTTATTGTGGTGTTCAACTCACCGCAAATTATATTTTGGGATTAGACGGATTAGATTTTCACTCCATGCATACCCTCTTTGGGTATTCCCAATTACCCTAACTACAAGGCGAATTTTGTTCGGGAGCTCTTGCATTTACGTGAACATTTAACCAGGGGAGTGCATCGAGTGCTTACATCCATCCTTGGCGTCAAAACACCCACTCATGAGTAGTTGAATAGGTTTACGAGATGGGTCTATCGAAAAACCAGGAAACTTGAACATTTTCATTGAAACTGTTATTTATGTGGGCTGTTATATTTCGGAATTTAGTGTATGCTTAACCTATAGGACCTATTTCACTCACTGTCTTTCGAAAAAAATATCAATACAAAACAAGTATAACAATTCACCTAGCAGGGGCATTCTTGAAACCGAAAGGCATGCCGTCAAACTCAAAGTGTCCATAGAAGTGTTCTTGAATACATCCAATTTTGTTCCACAAGGGTTATATCAGAGAAAAGTCAATCAAACCCTGAGCAACCCTAAGTTGAACGCAGTTAAAAACACGACTAAGCGAGAATCACAAACGGGCACCCATCCGAGCATACTACTTCCTCCGTGCTCAACATTAGAGATCTCAATATTTCAGGGAAATTCCCTCTGTTACTCATTATTTCACCCTAAAATAGAGAAATTTGCCTTTCTCCAGAGTCAAAGTCAGGCTTTTTCTGATCTGATTCAATTTTTGCCTGTATCTATTTCAGATCGTGGAATAGACTTCGTAAATAGAAGAGAAGCCTTCCAAACCAAATTTTCCAAACTTCCCGACAGACTCGGAATCGAATTTATGAAACGCATTTCGAAACTCTTGCGATGCTAGACTCTGTGTACACTTGAGTCTACAGATCATCGACCGAAACCACTTCACCCTCGGACTTTTCGCCAGATTCAATTTCTTGGCCAAATCTAGTTCGAGGCTCGCTCTCGAGATTCAGAAGATTCCTCGGAAGCTTTGTAGGGTGGGCTAGGCTACTCCCACGTGACCTCATGCTTGGTTTAACCACTCTCTCCGCTGTATCCATTTATCCTTTTTCATCCCTCTTCCCCCATCTAACCACTCAAAATATCGTCTGTTCGGCTTAGTTAGTTAGCCCTCAATCTCGGGGTGGATAAAAGGCTAAAAAAATTAGGGGTTTTTGGAATAAAAAGAAAAAATAGGTTGAACCACTAGAAAGATATCAATAAGTTGGTACTGACGCCAATCAATTGATACAGCTACTGATAAATTGGTAAATTTATCGAACAATTGATCGGACACTGATTGGGAGAAATAGGAAAAACCGGACTAGTTCTGGAACGCCGTTCTAGCAATTCTATGTAAACTGATCAATAATGAATCAAATAATTATAATAATATCAATAATAAATAATAATTTTTTGTAAGTTTCGAAGTTTCTAACAGATGGCGGTTCAAGTTAGTTTGCTGACCGACACTTTAACATCTTACTTTATCAATGTTGGATAAGCAACCAATAGATGGCGCCATGTTTAGATTTCCTGATGCTGCAATCTATTTCACGTTACATGTGTCTCGTACGAAATTTTAATTTTTTTTTTCTTTTTTATCCATTCTTATAACCGAGTCACAACAACACCTGGCCAGGTCTGCTAGCATTCGAATAAATCCTTATTCTTTCAGCCCCCATTAAAGAATGATATTGTGCCCATTCCTTTCCCAAATTCGATGGGAGATTTTTTCCTTTTTCTTTTTGAATCATACGGCATCGATGAATACGTGACTACGACTGTCGGCCGATCCTCGGAACTTCCTTCCCCATGGATGATGCGGTCACGTTCCAGTCTCCATGGAAACCCACCCGAATCGGGATGGAAGCCACCCTCTCTTTCTCGTTAGTTTAACCCACGCGCGCCGAATCGTAATGGGAAACGTACAGATGCATTAGGAGAGGCTTTGCCATCCTAGATCCCGCCTGCGAATGTTCAAAGTAAAGGTATTGACATTCCCTTTCGTCTCCACGTAACATCTACCCCCCACCACAAACCCCTTCAACGACGATTCGGAAAAAATTTGGACCCCATTCCGGAAAAATTTCGATTTCGACTATCGTACTTAATCAAATCGATATTCCTGCTCACTATAACCGCTCATACGTGAACACTTCCATTTTCTATTTTATCTCAATTTCAATCTCTATAATCTGTACAGTCTGCAGCCGGATTCATAATTAGACGCTCGCATTTGCCTGAACATTTGGTCAGGAGAGTGGAATACTTCAGAAAATCAAAACTCGGGAGCACAGCTGGTTACCGATAGACGAGTTAGGATGTGGACATTCGATAACATCGAGTGGCCACATCAATCCTCGGTGTCCAACCTCTCGCTCGACAGTTTTTAAACGTAGTAAAAACACAATGGAGCAAGAATCTTGAGCAGCCACCCATCCCAGTTACTTTCAATTTGCAGGTTATGACATCAAGGAGACACACCCATGAAAAATATGATTTGCAATAACTAATCATTGCAAACAATCAAAACTATAAAGATGAAACTTCTTCATTAATTTTTTTCTTACACTGTTTATTATTTTTTTCATTCCTTCGATGAATGATAAATTTTTTCGATCCGGGTAACGCAAATGAAAACACCGTAGTGCGCATGTGCCAGATGCTGCTATACACCGCTACATACCGCTCTCAGTGGGAAGCGAAGGATGGAGAGAAAGATTGTTAAAGACGGGGTCCCCTGACAGTGTTTCAGCGTTACGCGTTACGCTGAAATTCCCCTCATTTGCAAGTTCACAACGTGCCCTTAAGAGTTACCACTTCGAAAAAAACAATAAGTCATTTAAGATGGCTAATGTTCACACACAAAAAGGCCTGGTGTGTTTCATGGAAAGACCTATCAACTTCAAAATTTCAATTTGATTACACATATTTTTGGTCAGCTCGCATTGACAAGATTAGAGGAAATTCTAGTTCTCTTATTGGTTTTATTATTGGCGAAAATTGATCAATTGTATCAAGAAATCACTTAGGCGGCGCAGCAGAGTTCTGCGTCACTTGAAGATGCGCAGCAGTCTCCTGCGCCACTTGAAGCTGCGCAACAGACTCCTGCGTCACTTAGAGGTGCGCAGTAAAATCATATGATAATTATGGGTGCGCAGTAGATTATTCTATATTTACCGCTGCGCACAAACTTCCTACGGCTCCAGTGGCTGCACACTAAGGATTATTACTTTTCAAACTCGAATATAAAACGATCAAAATACGTTTTGAGTTGGCTCGAACCATTGAACAAGAAAGAAAGAATACAAACCAAATACATTAATGGGAAAAATATATGATATTCAATATCAGGAGCAATTGGTTCGATTATTCCGAAAATCGATCAATTGTATCAAGAAATCATTTAGGCAGCGCAGCAGAGTTCTTCGTCACTTCAAGATGCGCAGCAGCCTCCTGCGTCACTTGAAGCTGCGCAACAGACTTCTGCGTCACTTAGAGATGCGCAGTAAAATCTTATGGAATTTATGTCTGCGCAGTAGATCAATTCTATATTGATGGCTGCGCACAAACTTTCTACGGATCCCGTGGCTGCGCACTAAGGATCAATACTTTTCAAACTCGAATACAGAACTATCATAGGACGTTTTGAGATCACTGAAACCGCTGAGCACAAAAAACTAGAGGAAAAAGAATAAATCCTGTACCTCTATTATCAAGAGAGAAAGAATAAACATAAATCTAGCCATAAATCCCCAAGCGGACAACAGCGGAAAATTAAAATTTCGAATATGACGTGACTGAGCAAGAACATGCAGTCTTACTTGACTATAAGTGACATCACAAAGCCAGCAGCCGCCTCTTTAGTCTTTCGGAACACATCCGATCTGCTCCCGACAGCAGGTACCGATTCCGATCCCGATCCGTATTCCGTGCGCGATCGCGATCCTATTAATTCGTCGGGTATCCAAGATCTGAGGAACGGTGGAGGACAAGCGAGTCATAAGGAAGGATTTATGTCGCTCGTGGCATACGACGAACCCATATTCTCGTCCCGTTGTGGGAAAGATGAGAACCGCAAGATTTCGTATTCCGTTGCGCGGCCAGTTTTATGATTTTTAATTCCTAGAAAATGACTATCAGACTCTCGCAAAACATCAGCCGAGATGCTCTTTGGTTTTAGGCAAAAACCGGTTTCTTTCTACTTTATTTTGACAGTTAGCAGAAAATCCACTCTCCCGGGCTTTAAATTGCGATCGCGGTTTGATATTCACTCGAAAGGTCTCTTACGCAACGCGTCAAGTCTCTGAATAATTGGAATGTCTTCACTCGAACGATTCAATAAACTTTCATTCTTTATTGCTGCTTCGATCTCAAAACAGGAAATTTGTTATTTTGGGTGGAATTTGGCATTTTTTGATGGTGAGATTATCACGAATTCCAGGGACAATATTCATGCTCAAATGTTGCAAGATTGAGGAATTTATTAAAATTGTTTTGCCTTGAGAACTAAATTAGCGCTTTAGATTCTAATTGCCTCAAATTTTGGGAAATATTTTCGTAAATGAATAAATTTGGTTAAAAACTGTAAACTGTTATTTCAATATAGAAAGTTTCTACAAAGGGATTGAGGGACTTGGATTGAAGGAGAACTTAATTAAAAGAGTGCTTGAAACAAAAAAGAGGGGACCACCACTATTTCTCATTGCCCTTCTAATTCAAAGCGATGCATGGTTTTTAGGCTTGTGAATCGTGCATCCAAAGGAGGGAAAGACTTCTAAAAACTGCCTGCAAAGAATGCCATGAAATACTATACTCGTATACATAACGAGCCAAAGGGATTATAAGCTCTGCATGGTGGCTAATCCCCTCGTTCGAGTTAGCTGTTAGGTTAGGGTGACTCAAACCCATGCGATGCACCATAATGCAGAATGCCATTCGTAAACCACTCTACCTGCTCGATGCAATTCATCAGCTATTTTTTCTACAGTTTATTCATTTATTTATTTATTATAAGAAAGAACAAATTAGCGTCGTCAAATTGATGAATAATGAACCAAAAAGATTAAATTTCTAATAAGAGAAAAAACATTTTAAAACAAAAAGACGAATTTTAATCCAAAAAAGATTTTTTAGCCGAAAAAGAAACGGAATTGCAAAAATTTCGCGTCGCGATGTTTGAGGCCACTTATCTCCAAAATTACTTAACGGATATTCATGAAACTATGTATACTGTGGTAAATCAAATCCAACTTAAAAGAAAGGATAGTTTTTATCTCGATTGATGACCTCAATAATTTTTTTATTAGGATTAAAAGCTTATTACAGGACAAAGAGTTATATTTCTTCGTAAGTTTCATAAGTTTATAACATATGGGAGTGTGAGTTAGTTTATTGAGCGACACTCTAACATTTTACGTTGTCTAGGTTAGGTAAGCAACCAATAGATGGCGCCATGTTTCACTCTCTTGATGCTACAATATATTTCACGTCACATGTGTTTTCTACATTCACATACGTGTATCATTTTTTCATTTTATCATAATTGTGCTGTGTATCGTTGATAAACAAAATTGAAATTGTAATAGGAATATTAGTTTATTGGAAATTTCAAAAGGAAAAGTAGTGGAAAAACATTTTAAACTAAAACAATAACGTAATATTATCATAAATTCTCTACTTAGATTCCATCGGTAACTATCGATTTGAAAAAATATTATAAGCCAAGACATTATTTGCCAATGAAGACCCATTTTAAAAAAGATAGACTTTGAAAAAAAAACTTGTAATGGATTGGATTGTTTATTTTGTGAATTATCATGCAAGATTATGTAAATATTACATTTTTTTAACATAAAAGACGAATTTCAAACACAATACGTGGAATTTTCACCAAACCAGATGAAGTTTCAAGACAAAAAGAAGAAATTGGACAAAAAAAAATGAATTTTCAACCAGGAACGATTTTTCCGATGATTTTTTGGGCAATAAAGAAAAAAGATTTCAACCAAATTTTGGACATTTCAACCCACAGCAAAAAGAAACAGTTTTCCCTGAATCGGTTAAATTTTTCTTCCCGTAAACATGAATGTACAAGAAAAATAAAAGATAATTCAACAGGAATGAAGACATTTTCAAACAAAAAAGATTTTTTATTCAAGAAGGAAAAACAGCTCCAACCAGATTGTTGAAGAGCAAAGCCAAAAAGACTGCTTTTCTACAAACAGTTGAATTTTCAAGCAGCGAATATTAATTGACAACAGAAACCTCCATTTTCAACAATAAGTTCAATTTTCTACTAAAATAGTAGAATTTTTAACCCCTGAAATGACGGATTTTCGAATCAAAAAAGATTATTAGAAAAAGTTTACACCAAAAGAGATGGAGTTACGAACCAAGAATAAGAAATTGAACAAAAGTTTCAATTCTCAAGCGAAAAAGGTTTTCCAGTCATGAAAAAAGAACGATTTCAACCAAATTTTGGAATTTCAACCCCAACAAATTTTTTTCTCTCTAAACAGTTTAATTTTAAACTCAAAAATATGAATCCACAACGTTAGAATTATTTTCGATCCAACACTTCCATTTTTTAGCAAAATAGTCGGATTTTCAACCTGAAAAGACGAATTTGTGAACCAAAAAGACGAAATACAACGAAAATGATAGATTTTCAAAGAAAAAAATTAATTACTATCATCATTTATCAAAAATAATTCTAAATTGAATTTCTGAAATTTAAAGTCTGAATTTTATTCGATTCCCAAAAGACTGAAGTTCAACGATTTAAAAATCAATTATTGAAAATTATATAATAAGTTTTTTTCAATTTCCATCATTTGAATTTTGTACTAAAAACAAGCGCTAAAAACATTATATCTACATAATTTTACATGAAAATTCTATAAATACATATTTTATAAAACAAAAAAATTGTATAAAAGACCCATTCCTTTCGATAACGGGTAACTCTCAACTTTTATAATTTCCTTATCACAAAGAGTAGGGAAAGTTCTTATCCAAGATTCCTGTTACCGACATTTTACCGACATCGATACATCGATACAGCTGTAGTGGTTTGTGTCCATGCTAAGCTTCTAGAATCTTCTCGACATCAGCCTCCACATCTGTAGTGGTTCTTATCCGCGCTAAGCTTCTAGAATTTTCTTGATGACGTCATCCTATGAAATCATCAAGAACGTTCTAGAAACTTAGCACGGACACGAACCACTACAGATGTGAAACGTTTTCGATGCCGGTCACATGTGAGTAACAGTATTCTTAAATTATAACTCTCCCCCATCATCTTCTAGTACTTTTTCTTCCAAACTTTTTGATAAAAAAAAATAACCTAACACATCACATAGTGAATTGACATTCGTTTTGGGGTACACGGGTCGTTGATAATGATTATTCCAGGATGTGCCCAGGCACCCCCGTAGAGTCACACATGCGCCTCCTGCACTATTTACTGCACGTGTGTCAATCTCGGTTGTCAACTGTCACCTATTTTCCTCGGGATTATTAAAAGCTGCTTGGCCACCGCTGGACGCGCATTCGCTTGGATATTTGGGGGAAAATTGATCCGAAACAAAGTTCGGGATTACGATTGCAATTTTTTTCTCCAACAGAATACTTCATTTTGCAGAACGAAGAATAGGGATGTAAATATTTATAAAATAAAAGCTTCTTTAATTTGGAAAAAACAGCCTGTAAAGGTTACCATTTTTTAACCATTTTAATCTTTCATTGTTATTATACAAAATGAGGCTCTCATAAAATAAAATTTGTAGATTACTATTAATAATCACGATGGGTTCGCATTTTTTTTTTGCATCATGGAGTTGGTTTCAAAAACAGAGAAGTTCTAATCCAAGATTCCTGTTACCAACATGTTATCAACATCCATGCATCTGTACATCTGCAGTGGTTTGTGTCCTTGCTAAGCTTCTAGAATTTTCTTGATGACGTCATCCTAGGAAATCATCAAGAACGTTCTAGAGGCTTAGCACGGATACGAACCACTACAGATATGGAACATTCTCATAATCGGTATGTGTTTTCCAACTTGAACAATTTTGCATTCAAGTTTTCAGAAATAAAACTTGTAATTAAATCAATTTCAGTGGAATTTTAGTTTCTCAAATTGAATGATTTTGAACAGAGATTTTTCGGGATTCATTAACTTCTTGTTCCTAAAAAGTTTTGAAGTTTTGAAAATATTAAATATTGTATGTTGTTTTAGACATTTGAGAAATAGAAAATTGTACAGTTTCCAGTGAGCAGGATTTGAATTTTATTCATTTGCAACTGGAAGCTTTTCAATTAAACAGTAAAAAAAAACATCTTAAAAATTATAATGAATCAAGGAGTAGTTGATAGTTCATCATGAAATAAATTTGAAATCGAGGAATCACAAATGATACCTCTCAAAAATTGAATTAGTTTGAATTTATATAATGTTTGGAATAATTCAATAATAGTTTGAATTTCAGATTAAAATAAAGGAAATAGGATAACTTTAAATTTTTCTGTAAAGGGATAAAAAATTCCTGTCCTGAAAATAAACCTATGGAAAAACTGAAAAATCAAAATAAGTTTATTCCGAATTTGATAATTTTCTACATAGAACATTTGAAATTCAATGCCCCTCAAAGTATATCGTTTTTTAAATTAATTATAAAGTAAAATTTACAATTGAAATCACAGTAATTTTTTTTTTATATTCCAACTAGTATACCTGGCCACGCTGGCTCAGTTATAATAGGTTGAATTAACATTATACTAAACTATTTAATACAGTCGAATTGATTTATTATTATTATTATTATTATTATTATTATTATTATTATTATTATTATTAATTTGTGTATTAACGACACACAGCAAAATTATAATATAATAGAAAAACGATGCACGGATGTGAATGAAGAAAACACATGTTACGTGAAATAGATTGTTGAATCAAGAAATCGAAATATGGCGCCATCTATTGCTTTATTACTTAACCTGGATAACGTATCATGTTGAAGTGTCGGTCAATAGACTAAATTTTTCAAATTGCAATGAAAAAATATTGCTAGGAAAGGAATAAATGGAATCGCAAATATATTTGGGTGAATCGGATGATCAAGAAGCAATTTGCAATTTTGCGTTATGAAGAATAGAATTAACGAGGGTTGCACGATTTTTGAATCAGCACATCTGCACTTTGAGAAAGAGAGGAACATTTTCGATAGAATAATGGACATTTACAATTCTGAATTCACGAATAATTTCACCCTTTCAACGAGTTTTCAGGGGTTGAACGAGCCCCAATTTCGCAGACATGCCCTTCCCAGAGAACTGTTGTCGGCCGCACGTGTCGCCGAACTCAGGATGAGAATTCGCACAACGGCTGTTAACTTAACCTAACCTCACTTCAGTTTATTCAAAGGCAAGAGGGAATTTCCAATTGTAACAAGGTCCTTCTGAAAATCGAAAATTATGGCAGATTTTAAATTCTTTGTAACTAGAAAATCTATGAACGTCTAGTAGAACCCAAAAAATATTTTATTTTGTTGGAAATTTGTCTTTTTGAGTTCGGAGTTCAACTGATTTGGTGGAAAATTTGAAAACTTTGTCAAAAATGAGGTTACCTGTTGAATAGTCATAATTTAAGGTTGAAGACTGCACTATTTTGTGGAAAACTCTTCTTTTCTTTAAAAAATCCCTATCTTCTCGTAGAAATTTCATTTTTTTAAAAGAAATCCAACAATTATTTGAACCGACAACCTTTTGAGTTTAGAAATTACTCTTCTTTTGGCAGAAATTTTATTGTTTTCAGTGTAAACCTGAAATATTTTGTTGAAGAGTCATATTTTTTGCTTGGAAATTCAATTGTTTTCTAGGGAATCCATATTTATGGTTTAAAAATTAAACTATTTTTGTAGATAATCGTCTTTATGTTGAAAAATAAAAATTTAGGTGCAATTTCTTGTCTCTTGAGAAACTTTAAATTTTTAGTAAAAAATTCAACAATTTTTTTAAGAAGTCACATTATTTTTAGTTAAAAATTTAATTAATGCGTTCAAGATTCGTGTTCTTAGCCTCAGTATTAGACAATTAAGTTAAATTCTTTTTATTATTCATTATTAAATCGCTTTTGTTGAGAATTTAGATGAAATTCATTTCAAAATTAAATTTTCGGCTTCACTGAAAATCTGTTTTTTTCTTGTTCCAACTCTAAATGTTTTGTTCAATTTTAATTCAACTGTTTCATTGAAAATGTGATTAATTTTTTGAAAATTCAGCTTTAATGTCGAAGAAGATCTTTTTTGTTGTAAATTTGATTTTTTTTTTCAGAATTGGTCGTTTCTGGTGAAAAAATTTTGAAATTTGGTAGACATTTGTTGAAAAAAGATTTTCTCTTTGACTGGAAAATCTTTCTTGGTTGAAAATTCAACTATTTTGTTAGCGACAATATTTTTTATTTTATTTTGAGAATCATTTGTTTTTGCTGAAAATTTACTCACTCCATTTTTGATTGGAAACTGTTACATGTCTTGGGTTGGAAATACAAATATTTTGTTGAAAAACCGCTTTCTCTTCGTGGTCAAAAATGATATTCCTAACTGAAAATTGACTGGTTCTATTTTCGGTTGAAAATAGATGCTTTTTAGTTAAAAATTGTTTGATTGAAATTTACTTATTTTGTTGAAAACTCAACTATTTAGCTGAAAATTCAACTAACCCTACTAACCCTACTAAATCCCGATCCTAATTTGTACATGCGTACCTTTTAAGGCCATGTTAAACTTACCCGATTCCTACCTTACCGAAATCTTTTTTTTGCAACAACTCACGTCTACACCGAAATAGATATCGAGTTGATATTTTAAGAAAAGCCTTAGAAAACAATA